>CATIWR010248511.1:0-11889 GCA_949677035.1 Omphalea diandra
CATAAACACTAGGTCCACTTGCATGGATCATACCATAACTGCATACCAAGCATTCATAATCATTTTGACATACTTATAACCATGTATGTATCAAATTCTAGGATCTCAAAACTTTGAAGAAGCCCTAGAGAGAGAACCAAACCTACCGTAAAGGTCGGTAACATCAAAAGGTGAGTAAAAACCATAATTGGATTCAATGTGTATGTGATAATTTTATTATATGATTATGTTCTATTACATGTATATATGATTGAATTGTTACATGGTACATGAGAATACAAGTCAAGTGAGATTGATTGAATTGTTACATGTTACATGGGAATATAGGCCAAGTGAGAATCAAATGCTCTTAATGATTACTTGGTATACCATTATGAATGAACACTTGCATATGGAACTAAAACGTTATTGTGATTGGCTTGTCAAACACTTGCAAATCACTTGGAAAAAGGGACCAATATGTCTTATTAGCACATGTTATTGATCAAATGATTCACTTGTTGTATGCTAGCTAGCAAAATTTACTTGTATGCTGGCCAGCAAAATTAAATGTCACTTGAATCACATGAATTCCTGGGAGCAATATTTGCCTTGCAAGGTCACGATAAAATCAATCTATTGCACTTGCACTTGCATAGTCAATTGTTATACTTGTAATGTATCCTAATGATAGTTGATTGTGCCATAAGAATCTGATTATTATTTTTATTCATTTAGTCATGACTCACCAAATTGCAATTATGTTTTTCAGATACTGAAGCATAGGAATTGGATACTTCGGTGCATAAAGTGTTGCATAGAGACATATGGACCACAGGTCATCAACTGAATTTCAACTCTCTCTCTCCTTGTGTCATGTACATATATCTAGATTGGAATTAGTTTAAGGTCACTAAGCTTGAACATTAGTTAACATATATGTATATTAAATACATGTTGGATTATGTATGTATGATGAATAAACCTTTATATATATGTATTTTTAGACATGAATGCCATGATTTGTAAATGAAAATGGTCATTACAACCTACACTTTCCATTTTAGAGATGCAGAGATCTGTTCGTTACTAAAAGAAGTAGGTGTTATTCTTGACTGTCATATCATATCTGGAGATCATATCGCACTGCCTAAATTAGATGACCAACATGTGCAAAAGATGGTAGAACTATTCAATATACAACATGAGGAGGTAACCAAGTACACATTGGGCAAGGAGAAGATCCTCATGGCCCCTTCCATAACTTTTTTCCCTTTTAGAGGCCATGCTTGGGTGGTCCAAGCCCGTATTATTGCAACTATTTTAATGGGTGAGTATTTGTTATGGAGAGAGGATAGAGAGATAGATATATAAATTTTACCACTCTTAGAAGGGTTTGAATTAGGAAGGACCTTAGTGCTGACTATCTTGGGTAAGACCATCGTGGGACTTAACAAAGTTGTTATGGGTGTTAGAGATTCCTTCACGAGGAGCCTACTGTTGCTTCACATAAGAGTCCCTCTTGCAAT
Source organism: Omphalea diandra (assembly GCA_949677035.1). Lineage (NCBI taxonomy): Eukaryota > Viridiplantae > Streptophyta > Magnoliopsida > Malpighiales > Euphorbiaceae > Omphalea > Omphalea diandra. Next base: position 1,509 of record CATIWR010248511.1, read on the forward strand.
AACTTTTCTTATGTTTTTTTATTATTTTATTATTTTTTCATTTTTATTTGCCCTAACTTTTACCTGGACAACCTTTGTTAGTTTTCAATCTAACAGACTTAGGCTGCCCTTTCAAGTTTTCAACCTATGAGCATAGTTTTTATTTTTCTTTCTTTTTCCTTTTTTTCTTTTTCAGATATGGTTGTAAAGAGAGATTGGGATTATTGACTACCTTTACCATGGATTTTAGGCTATACTACCTGCAACATAATTCAAATTGTCGTCTATTGAAGCCAACTACTGCTAAAGCCAAATGGCTGAGTGGATGTCTAACATTACTGCCACTGACATTCGTTGGAGTTGCCTATTATGGAATTTGTCGCTTGTTACTTTAAGGATTTATGGGGTTTGTGTCATCCTTCCCACTTTAGCTTCAAGCACATTTTATAACCCAGCTCACATGCGTCACCAATACAACACTCCTCAGTTCGATGTGTAATTCCTTCTTTATTTGTAGAAAGTCCCTTATCCTAACACTTCTTGGATAAAGTTAAGGCTATATTTACTAGTTGTCACATCTATGACTTCAACACTGGTCAAGATCCATTGCCTAACGATAATGAAAGACTACATGGCATAGTTACACAACTTCTAGATCTACAGGCATCACATTAGCAAATAGTAGATAATGATTTTTCAAGAAAAAAAAGATTGTTTTATATTTACTTCTAGTTCAAAAGCATGTATGACTCATTCACTCTAATTATGTAAATGTATTGCCATTTGATATTATGTTTGGCATGAATCATTTACATTTTGCATATTTAGGCATTAATTAAATGAATGATTTCTACTTTTAACATTGGCACATTAAATAATCATGTTGTCTTGCCTAATGCCTTTGCTTTATTAGTCTTTTACTCATCCATCCCTGTCTTCTTCATTATCGCTTAGCTATTCTTGTCAATGGTCCCTTAGTGGGCAGTCACACTCTCTCAACTTTTACTCATCCATCCCTGTCTTCTTTGTCATCGCACAACTGCTCTTATCAATGGTCCCCTAGTAGGCAGTCGCACCCTCTTGACTTTTACTCTATTTATTTTATGCATTTTTATGCTCTAACTCTTACCTAAGCTGCCCTTTCGAGTTTTTGACTTAGGAGCTCTCTCTTTCTTTTCTTCTTCGTTTCTTTCTTCTTTTTCTTTTATTATTTGCCCTAATTTTTGCCTAAGCCTCCCTTTTAGGTTTTTAACTTAGCGGGCTATTTCACTTTTCTTATACCTCACATGAAATACTTCTTTAATCAGTTTAAGTTCAATGGCTCAGTGAATTCATTCTCATCCATATCTGCTAGTTTCATTGCACCACCGGAGTATATTTGTTTAACCACATAGGGACCTTTCCAGTTTGGATCCTAGTTTTGCAATCAGGCTGCCTTCAACACTAGATCACTAACCTGTTATCATGCTTAGCTTGATTTTCTTATTAAACAAATGGGCCATGCTAGCTTGACACAATTTAACATGATACAAAGCCTTCAATCTCTTTTCATTAAATAAAGCTAATTGCTCAAGTCTACTCCTTATCCATTGGTACTTAGGAATGCTAGACTCAACTAATCCTCATAGGACTTCACTTCTAACACGATTGGTAAAATTGCCTTCACTTGATACACCAAAGAGTATGGTGTCATCTAGGTTGACATTATTGTTGTAGTTTGGTAACCCCACAAGGCAAATGGTAATTTTTCATACCAGTCTTTATACATTTTAACCATCTTGGCAAGGATGTTCTTGATATTCTTATTTGTTGCTTTCACTGTTCTATTACCCTAAGGTTTGTAAGGTGATGAATTATGGTGGATGACCCCATACTTTCCTAATATATCTTTGACATCAATTTGGAAATGGATACCATTATCTGTAACAACATGGTGCAACACTCTATAGCAGCAGATGAGGTTTTTCTCAATGATTCATGTCATCTGCTTTGCCCACAGCTTACCAAAGGCTTCAGCCTCTACTCACATCAAGAAGCAATACACTGCCATTACAAAATACCTATGCCCGTTTGTAGAAGGTAGCCTGATTTCTCCAATCATAGTGATACCTCGTGTTACAAATGACTATGGGCATGTCAAATTCTGCAACTCAATTGGCAAAAAAAGACTGAGGCTACCATGAACTTTGTTGTCCTTTGCTGCCCTAGAAAGAGGGTTGAATAGGGCAATGGCAACTCAAAACAAATGATAATATATGCAAAAACAATGAAGAATAGAGACAATTAGTTTATAGAGGTTCGGCACAATCCTGCCTATGTCCTCTTCTCTAGTTTTTCCACTAAAGCCTTTCACTATCTAGATAGCTTATAGGTGCTATTAACCACCTTTACAATAGTAGTTTTCAAGCACCAAGCCATTGCAAGTAGACTTTTGGGTGCTACTAAAATCATTTCCCAAAGTAGTTTATACGTACTACCTTAAACTTTTCACAAAAATGGTTTTAGATCACCTAACTCAAAGCTTTCTTACAAGAATTTACAACTTAAAATATGAGAAATAATAGTCTCATTCAAACAATAAACAATATAGAATAAACTCATAAGATATGCTTGATTTGGTAGAGTGTTTTGAGAGAAGTCTTAAAGCTTGTTCTTTAACTCTATTTTTGAAGATGACTTTTGCAAGCTTTTGACAATGATCTTCCCTTGAAGCTAGATCACATTTATTTCATCCTTTTTATTCAAAGATCACTTTCACAATAGGAATACACACTTTTGATCATTTCTCTTCTTATTTCTATTATGGAAGGGTCATTTTATAGTCCAAGACACAGAACTAGCCATTAGAAAGAATTTTGTTACTCAATATCACAAAGTTGTCACTTAATGCCCGTTAGACAATCTTCATGCCCGTTGTTGGGTGAGAATGCAACTTCAATGGTAATTAATCTCATTGAAATGCCCGCTGGAACTAGCTGTTAAAGAGAGATTTACCTAGATGCTCCTTTTTTTACTTTCATAATTTTTTAATCATTAACTCTTTCAATGGTTGTTGAAACTTTTCAATGCTCGTTGGAACTTTTCAATGCCCGTTCGAATTCAGCTTCAACTCCTATTAAGATATGAACAATGCCTATTGTAAATTTCTAGGAGGTTGTGAACTTAATGCTCTTTTTCAAGATTTTCAACAGTGCTTCAATGATTATTGGTTTGCTTTTAATGTTCGTTGAAAAATATCTCAATGTCTGTTACACTTTTGAGGGTTCCCCGTTAAGGGTCCAATAACTTTAGCTCTACTTGGGAACTTTTCTAATGCTCATTGGTAAAAAATCCAACGGCTGTGTTGAGACTTTGAAAGTTCTATTCATATAAAGTCATTTGGTCTAATGCCTATTGTGAAACTGCAATGCTTGTTGAGATATTGATGAGCCACACTTATTGCAAGATTGCAACGCCCTTTTAAAAGGTCAACTAGCAAGGCTCAACTGATTGAATCATCCAACGCCTATTGTATCTTTGAGAGAACCACTGGTTGAAAAGTCCATATGATTGTACTTATATTTAGGTGTCGTTTTAATGTTTGTTGAGAATCTTCACTGCCCATTGATGAAGTCACAATGCCTGTCGAAATGCGTCAACTTTCAAAACCTAAAGTTTTTACCAAACTCTTTTTTTTAAAAGCCTATGATAAAAAGATTGATGTACTTATAAGATTTTACACACTAACTTGGACAATAGTTAGCTTATAAATGTGTTTGTAATCATCAAAACAAGCTTGGTTCACTAAACTCCCAAACTAGGTTTAACATTCTCCTCATTTTTTATGATGATAAATAATCTATCAAGGTTAATCAATCTTGCAAAAATGAGAAATGTACATCATAAAAACCTTAAGTATAAGAAGCTATCAAACAAAATGATTCAATTTTAAGTGTATAAGTTATAATAATTCATATTACTCCCCCCCTTTGTTTCATATTTTATGCACTGTTAAAACAAGTTTTACATACCAAGTTCTTTTCAAATTTTCTTTATCTTTTTTCATATTAATATACCTTTTCCTTTACCTTGCTTTATACCTTTTCCTTTAAACCTTACCTTACCTTCTCATGCCATCTTCCTGTGACTCATTTACTTTTACTTATACTTTGCTATTTCTTCCCCCCTTTTGTCATTATCAAAAAGAGACATACAAGTATAGTAATAGAGTCAAACATAAGCAAAAAGAGAAAAACATATGGCATTAAACATGTCCCTTACATCAACTATTTTTGAAGAAAAAAACAAAAGAGATGAAAAAAGACAAAACATGCAACATGAGATAAAAGCAATGGTTTGAGTTAAGGGTCCTAAGGATGGTTCTAGGGTTTGTCTTTAGGCTCAGCTATTATATCTGAGTCTATTAGGGTGGCTAAAGTTCCAGGTTACAAGTTCAACCCTTCCACTATCCAATCTAAGGTTTGGTTGACGTCTTTCATGTCCCTTTGGAGTTTTTGCACTTTTTGGTGAAGGGAGATAATGAAGGATTCAACCCATTGAACTGCACTAGAAATGGATGCCAGTTGTTCAATGACCTTCTTTTCAAAGTCAGTGAGTGATGTAGCAGGAGTAGGAGTACTGATTCTCATCCCTTCAACTACAATAATCCCTGATTTGATAGTTTCCTCAATATCTTCATCTTCATGTTCTTGTTCAGGGTTCTCTCCTTCTTTTAGTATTCTCTTGATTAAGCAATAGTTTAGCCTTTGAAGCATGCCTATGCTCAAAAGCATATTTTCACTTGTTGATTCATTGTGTGGCAGTTTCTCCAGCACAATGTTTTTTTCTTCAAGTTCTTCCTCTGTTAGGGGAATTTCCTTCACATATTTGTTAATTCTAGTAATGTAATGACCCATTACAAATTCATTACCTTTTTCTATTTGACCATTAATCCTTTGCATCAAGAATAAAGATATGATGATCCTTTGCTTGTTCTTCATGCTCTGGAGATAGAATAAGTCTATAATTATGCAGTTGCCATTAGATTGAACTCCCACGTTGATGTTCCATGTGATGAAACGATAAGTTATTCTCAAGGCTTGACTCTTTCTCTTTGATGCCTTATTGTTATTGTTGTTATAATTGCTCTTCCCATCCATTATTAATTTCCAAAACTGATTCACATCTACCTTGAATGTGGGAAAAGGCTCTGTTATTCCGGTTGTGGTGGCATCAAAGCATTTCGCTAGTTCATGCAGCCTTAAACTATATTTTTTGCCAAAATGTCTAAAATTTATTATACCTTCTTGAGCATATGCATGGCAATCACTCCCCAAAACTTCCAGCGTGGTGAGGAATTCCATTATAAGTTCTAAATATGAGGGCTTTTATATGATAGAAGAGTTTTTATCCTATCCTTACCATTACTTCCTCAACCTTTTATGCTAATCCATACCTTCGGAGATCATCCCATTCGAAGAATTTTCCTCCCTCATGATGTCTTTTAAGCAGTTTGAGGGCCAATTCCTTTTCCTTCTTTGTTTTAAGATGGAATTGTTGAACTAGGAGAGGAGTTTGCTCTATTTCCTTTACCTTTCATTTTCCTTTCGATTAGGAGTCTTGTTTAGATTTCTTTGAGGATTATGGTGCAGAAGATGGTTCAGATGTTCTCTTCTTCTATTGGGCTAACATTGAGGCTAAATTGTCTTCTATTTCAAAGCTTAACTAAGAAGGTTGTGGGTTTTTCCTTGCTAGTTGTTTGTACCTCTTGTTTGATTTAGGTTTGGGTACCATTTGGTTAAGGGTTAAGGATTGATGCAAGTGAAAAGGAAATGAAATATCAGTAGCAAATACAAATAAAGAGATAGAGAGTCAAAAGCACAGTAAATGCATAAAGTAAACCAACTTTAGGTTTCATAAGGCTTATATAGAAGTTTGAAGAGTTCCTTATTTTAAAAAATATGATCATTAAGAGTGTTCAACGGCTATTGTGAATAGAACAATGGCTATTGGACATGACCATTAGCTTATTCAAGCAAATGTTATTCATCCAAATATGGTGTCTGCTCGCAATACCCATTGGGTGAAGAACAACGGTCGTTGGAAATCTATAATGATCATGGGGACATGTAGAAGCAAAATGTGAAACACACAAATAATGCAACGGTCATTGGGAAACACATAATGACCGTTAGCCATGTTTTCTAAAACAAAACTAAGTTTAAAATAGATATTTCAAATATGCAATCGTTTTGAAAACTTTGTCGTTGTATATTATTAATCAAACTCAATGATATAGTCATGAATTCAATTAATATTTGGAAATTTGATCAAGGTAATACATAATTAAAATTTTTAGCTTATAGAGTCTAAAGACTTTAATGGTAATCATTTCAAGCAACATATCAATCATCAACCAATCAATAATTATGTATGAATTGACAAAGGTGAAAGAGAAGAACCTATTGAGGTTAATCCAATGCACTTCAATTTTTCATACCAAGTTCTCTTTTGATGAATTGCATCCTTTCATCATAAAGAGGTTTAATGAAAATATCTATCAATTTATGGTTAATATCAACAAATTCTAATACAATATCACCACTATTAGCATGATCCCTAAGAAAGTGATGTCTTATATCAATATGCTTACTCCTAGAATGTTGAATGGGATTCCTAGACAAATTGATGGCACTAGTGTTATTACACTTGATGGCTACTTAATTTACAATAACTTTGTAATCAAGAAGTTATTGCTTCATCTATAGGATTTGAGCACAACAAAGACTTATTGTTATATACTCTGCTTCAACAGTTAACAAGGAAACTGAATTTTGCTTTTTGTTATTCCAAGACACTAAACAATAACCAAGTAATTGACATGTGCCTGAAGTGCTTTTTCTATCTAAAATACAGCTAGCAAAATCAGCATATGAGAAGTATTTAAATCAAATGAAGAACTCTTAGTGTACAAAAGTCCTAAGTTGAGAGTACCAATAAGATATTTGAGTATATGTTTTATAACATGCAAATGAGACTCCTTTGGATTAGACTAATATCTAGCACATAAGCACATAGTGAACATAAAATCAGGCCTAGATTTGTTAGATAAAGAAGACTACCAATCATACCTATATACAGCTTCTAATTCACAATCTTACCATGTTCATCTGCGCTTAGCTTAATGTTGGTGCTCATTGGATTTTTACATGGTTTGTTGTTCTCCATGCCAAATATTTTCATAAGTTTCGTTGTATATTTAGCTTGGTTGATGAAGATTCCCTCCTATATTTGATTTGTAATCTAAGAAAAAACTTGAGCTCTTCCATCATACTCGTCCCAAATTCACTTTTTATTACTTTAGAGAAATCTTCACAAAGCAAATATTAGTGGCACCAAAATGATATCATCTACATATATTTACACAAGTAATAAGTCTTTGTTCTTCTCTTTAGAGAAGAGTGTTGTCTCTACCAACCCTTTAGAAAACTCTTTCTTTACAAGAAAGTTCCTTAACCTTTCATACTAAGTTCTTGGAGCTTACTTCAAGCCATATAAGGCTTTGGTAAGCTTGAACACATGGTTAGGAAAGTAATGGCTTTCAAAATTTGAGGGTTGTTCAATATACACTTCTTCATCAATATAACCATTAAGGAAAGCACTATTGACATCCATTTGATATAATTTAAAATTCACATGAGATGCAAATACAAGCAAAATCCTAATGGCTTCTAGTCTTGTTACTGATGCAAAGGTCTCATCAAAGTCAATTCCCTTTTATTTGTTGTAGATGTTAGCTGCTAATTTAGCCTTATTCTTAATTATGGTTCCGTGGTCATCAAGTTTATTTCTAAAGACCCATTTGGTTCCAAAAATGGAATGTTTTTAAAGTCTAGGAACTAAGGTCCATAATTTGTTCCTCTTAAGCTAATTGAATTCATCTTGCATAGCAAGTACCCAATGTTCATCTTTAATGGCCTCATTTATGGTCTTAGGCTCAATAAAGGAAATAAAAGCAAGATTGGTGCATGCTCTAATTGTTACTCAACTTGATGGATCACCAATAATGAGATCTCTTAAAGAGATTTTCAAATCATTTTGGTTTTGAATTCTCTCAGCAAAGGTCTTAAAGGCATCAAAACAAGAGCCCTTATAAGAGAGGAACAACACCCAAGTATACTTAGAGTACATCTACTATGACAAATGCATAATGCATGTCTTCTAAGCTAGATACTCTAGTGGGTCCAAATAGATCCATGTGAAGCAATTGTAAAGGTATAGATGAACTTACCTTGTTTTTTGCTTTGAAAGAAGACTTTACCTATTTTCCCTTTTGACATGCTCTATAAACTCCTTTATTTGCAAACTTCATTTTAGGCAGAACTTCAACTAAGTTTCTTCTTTTCAGCTTGTTGAGGAGTTCTATGCTAGCATGTCTTAGCCTTCTATGTCAGGTTTTAGCTTCATCTACTATAGATATTAGACACTTTGCATCATGCTTAATGAGAGAATTTAAATCAATGACATAAATGTTATGAATTCTCTTGCCAATGAACAATATTTTGTTGTCACTCACCCTTGACACATGACAAGCTTGTGGTTCAAATATAACTCTAAGACCTTTGTCACAAAGCAAACATACACTCAATAGATTATATTTGAGTCCATCAATAAGTAATACTTTATCAAAGACAAGTGAATTAACATCCTTACTAACTTTACCTATGCCAATGATTTTGGCTTTCCCATTGTCTCCAAAGGATACATTTTTGAGTCCTTCAATTTTTTTGAATTGTGTGAAGAACTCCCTTTCTCTTATGATGTGCTTTGAACATCTACTGTAAAGATACCATTCTTACTTTCCAACTTAGGATTTCAAGTACATTTGTAAAAACAAAAAGAATCAAATCTTAGGTACCCAAATCTTCTTAGGTCTTAAGGAGTTAGATCTAGCCATTTGCTCATTGTGCCTTCTAAAAAAGCAATGATAGGAAATGTGGCCATAAATACCATATTAAAAGTACTCACCATTAAAGTGTACTAGTGTTCTATTTCTAGGTGGAGCATGCATATGGTGTCTGTGAGATTTGTAACTCCTTTGAGTTAAGTGTCTAAGAGTGATTCTCATGTGAGGTATCTATACGTACGATTATGCCAATTTCTATGCCTTTGGAGACTTTGCCTCTTAGGCTTGTAAGAATGATACTTTTAGGCATAGTTTGCTCTAAGAAGAGCATGTCTCAATCGTGCGTGAATAGGTTGAGACTTAGCCTTTATGCCATTTGTCTTGGAATTTCCCTTCTTAGGAACTTTTGGCATTCTCATTGGTTTAGGCATACTAACTTCCTTAGTCTTAATAAAGAATGTCTTAGAAGCAAAAGGTGTAGTAGAAGTAGAAGCATTATATTCTAATTCATGTTTAATGGATGGGCTCCTTTAAATTTCAAGGATGGAGTAAAATTTCTCATTTCCTTTGGTGAATTTGTTGAGGCTATATTTGAGCTTAGAATTCTCAATAATGAGAGACTCAACCTCCTTAGCCAAAGTCTCGACTCTCAGCATAATCTTTTAAAGATTTGTTCTTTTTCTTAAGAAAGGAGGTGTTGGACTTAAAAGTTTCAACTTTCTAGGTGATTTGGTAATAATTGAATATAATTCATCTTTAGAATAAGAATCAAGGAGATTCACCTCATGCTCACCATCATTGTCACTCTCATTACTGGAGGAATACTTATTTAAGGACTCATCTGATTTCTCATCAATTGCCACGAGACAAAGATTAGCTAGCTCTTTTCTAGTATCCTTCATATTAAGTCAAGAATCAATGGTGTCATCTCAAGTAGTTTTCTACACTTTCTTATCTTTCTTTGAGGTATGTATGTTGGCAAGAATTTTGTTCATTTTTAGCTTAGGATAGTCAAAATTTATATGCCTTTCTCATTACATCCATAACAAATGAGTTGACTCTTGCTACCTTTCTTCTTATACCTCCTTGCCCTTTTGCTCTTTTGATTTGAGAGAAAATCATTTTACTTTGTTTGTTACGAGGGCGAGGTGCTCATCTCCACTGTTGCTTTCATCATCACTAGAAGAATATATTAGCACATAAGAAGAAGAAGTCGATTCATAGCATACCTCTTTAGCTTTTAGGGCTAAATCTTTCTTTCTCACTCCATAGCTTTCAGCTAGCTTCTCAAGAGTGATTTCATGGGCTAGTAGCTTTCCCATGAGCTCATATAGTAATAGGACTTCCAGTTTGTTAGCTGTAACATCCCTATCCTTATTCATTGGCATTATCACATGAATATATTCATTGCACAAATGATATGAAATCTCACATGAACATATGCACAGGATAAATAATCATTTAGACATGTGAATTGTAAAAACACGACAATGACAATTGCACCGTTGCATTTGGGAT
>CATIWR010248523.1:0-14575 GCA_949677035.1 Omphalea diandra
TTTTTCCCTCAAAATCTGACCCTAATGGTCTGTATTTTTATCTTAAATAAGTCAAAAGATTGGGGCTGGTTTCCTATTGGTTGAAAGTTAAAAGTTTTACTTTTAGTCCCTCTTCTTCACTCATTAAGCACTTCCATCCATCTCCTACTTCCTAGATACTCCTTATACTTTTAATTAAGCTCTAAGACACCATTATTTATGATACTATAACATTAACACAACATAAAATAATTTGCCATGCAACTATACAAACACTACATATATGTTCAAGTGTCCCCAACTACAATGATGCTTTTAAATGATTATTTATCGAATGCATATGTTCATGTGATAATGCCAATGAACGTGTTTGCGGATGTTACATGCTATCCTTTTGACCTATAATAAATACTCACTTGTGAGTATAATGAGCCTTTTCTTTCTTTAACCCATAACCCTCATTATATCCATATAGCCTAAATGAGTTTTTAACTCCCCTATCAGGAGAATAGAGTTAAGGTATGGTTATAAGATGATGTGTTGTACTTAGGCCATTCTTATGCATATTTGATTAAATAATTATAACTCATAAATTACTATATTAGGAACTATAGACATTAATTCAAGTTTAGGGTGGCAAAATGATAACTTTGTATGTTCATTCATGAGTATGAAAAAGAAAAATGAAATGAAAAATGAAAAGAAAAAGAAGAATGAGCAAAAGAAGTCAAAAGAATGAAAGCAAGCCAGAAAGGGAATGAGAAAAAGGGATGCTAAAGATGCTTTATAAAGCATAAATATCAGTAATGCACATATAGTGGTCTATCACATTTCACATTATTGGTATAACCAATATCCTAGCAAAACTTTGTTTATTTTGCGTTTGATCGCTCTTTGGCAGCTTTAACCCAAAACCCTACTATGAGCGCATTAGATTTCATGGTTTTATGCTCGAACTAGTGGAATCTTGCCAGTGACTCCTACCTTTTATCGATCATCAGAAGATCAAGATGACAAGGATCATACATTGCTAATGACCCCTAATCATGGCTTGCAATTTGGATCAACGGGGTTCTTTGAGGCCTCATGCAAAATAAGGGACTAAGGCGAGATGATAATTGGTACCATCCCTAAGTGACATGTGGAGTCGCCATCTGACTTTAGTCAAGAAAAGAATCTAGGCAAGGACAAATTTTGAGCCTATCTAAGTTATTTAGAAAACCCAATCCATCTTCACCCTATTAAAGATCAGGTTCGGGAGTTGGATATGACTTAAGGAAGAGGTTAGGCACCCCCGAGGTTAGGCACCCCTAAGTCGCCCGGATATAAGGATCTAACCTTCGGGCAATCAATGGTTTATTCTTATACCTTGCCTTTATTAATAAATTTCCCATTTATCCACCTAAGTATATCCATCTAAGCAAGCCATCAATCATAAGAATAAAGTATGCAATACACAAATGATATGCAATATGTGAGAAGCAATAAATAATATATATAAGGCGAGGATGGGAAATACACATCCAAATGGTGGGATTATCATGCAACGAACTTAAATAGATCAAAAGCATGCATTAATTAGCTTTCTTAAGCTATAAAAATGAACACAAATTAGTCCATAAAGTATAGGTCAAATGAAAAGAAAATAAGTACATGAAATAGGTATAAACAAATCAAATGAACTCAAAGCATAAGAGATGAATACAACAAATACTACCATCTCTTTCATGTAAAAAGTGCCTAAATATGCATCTAAATCCATAATATCACATCTTCACAAAACCATCCAACAAGCAAACAGAACATAAATGCATAAATCATGAACATGAAAAGAAGATAACATGCAATACAAAAAATTTGGAAGATATGGAGTGGTCTAAAGCAAAAACTCACCACAAAAGGGATCCTAAGATTGATGTATCCTTACTCTATGTAGCTTTAAAAGAGCATGGCATCCATAGCTCTATTAACATAAAAAAGGTTAGAATGCAAATAAAAGGGAATCACATAACCAAAATACTATTCACATACTTCTTAATAAAAGCAAAACCATAAAAAGAAGGGTTATCAAGGTCATTGGAATCCCAAGTTCCTTGCTTAGTCACTACCCTAAAGTGACTAACAGTAGAACAAAAATAATCATTGAATTTGCATTAGAGAGCATGAACATTAAGATAGCAAGAGCTATGAAAACCCTTACAAAACCCATCAAAACTCTATTTTAGAAATGAATAGGGGTCTTTGGTTATCTAATGTTGCCCTATTTTACCACTGGACTGATGAAGAAACATAAAAGCAAACCTTGGATAATAGAATTCCATATGAGAAAAAAAGAGATTGCACAAGACTGTGCTTAGGAAACCAGGGTTGTACATCTTATACAAAGGTTGTATAGCCCTTAAATCTTGGGTTTTTGAAAACAGAAAAAAGAAAGAAACAAAGAGGAAGTGGGGGGTCTTGGATGTTATTATATGTTTTTGTGCCCTCAAGGGCTCACAAACTATTCAATATCCTCCACAAATGTTTAGGGAATACATAAAATTAAAGAGTAAAGACCTAGTTCTACCTTAGAATGAATTGGGATGAAGTAGGGTTTAGGTTATCTATGTTGAGGGGCTTTTGAGGAGTAATTCTAACACAGTAGCCTTAGGGTTTCCAAGCCTTTCCTCCATCTTCAAAATGGGGAGTATTTATAAAGGGAGAAGGATGCCCTAAAGCCAAAAATGGTTTTGGTTGTATCATGTTCATATCCAATCACAGAGAAAGAGGTGAATCTTTTGGAATTAAGGTCTGCATGCAAGTTATACTGCTAAGAATGGTTTATATATCCATCTGTCAATGTTGTACAGCCCTAGGGTTTAAGGGGGGACCAATCCTAGAATGTTTTTGAGAGGGTTGTATAGCCTTGTGATTGACTGGACAACCTTATTTTATGGCTTGTGTAATGGATTGTATAGGCCACTAAGTCTAGCAGGTAAATTTTGGGTTGGTCTTTGTTTTGGTCTTAGGCTTGATTTCGGGCTTAGCTTCAGGCTTCTCTAAGGTTTTCTAGGGCCTTGAATCTCTTTCTTTGGCAATTTCTTTTGCATTCTGAGGAATATATTTGGTTATTTTCATCTTCAGGCTTGCATCCTAAGTCCCAAAATCTAATGCTAACACCTACATTATAAGCTAATAAAGAACACATGATCCTTAAGGTTGCTAAGGTCTACATAAGTGGAGAAAGGTGGATTAGCCTTGCCTACGTTCATATGTGAATCCTATAAATTAAGGTAAAGTCTTACTTCATGTGACTTTGAAATAAGATCAAATAGTGAATGAACTATGATACTATGTCACACACATATTATATTGTGTTTGATTAATTATAAATTAGGCATGACTAGTTTACAACTTGTTATTATCATAAGTGAAATTGCTTGATTAATGAAAATCATGTTATAACCGAGATAAATCTTCTCTTTGAAACCTTGATGCTCAATCATAATCATGAAAGTTGTCAAATTTTACATTATTGAAAAAGATAATTACTTAAGGACAAGCAATAGTTCAAGTTTGTGGGAATTTCTTTAGCACCATAATTCACATATTTCATAGCTTAATTCTCCCTTATAACCATGCATTATCACTTAATTTCTCATATAAATAGACCTAATGCATGTTAATTGGTATTTTATAAGCTTAAAGTGAAGAAAAACAAATTTTAAGTAAAGAAGGAGTGCACGATTGTGTAGTTTAAGCACATGGTTATATGCCTCAATGACAACAAAGAAATAAAGGAGAATAAAAATGCACGCCTCGAAGTATGGTCATGTGCCTTAGAAAGACGCACAATAGAGGTTATCACAGCAACACATGGTTGTGCTTTTATAGCATGCGATGATATGTTTCTTTAAACCCTAAAACAAAAAAAGAGATCCTCAAGATATCCATTCCTTTTCCTAGAGCCTAAGCTTCCTTTTTAGAAGGCATGATTAAAGCATTATTTAAGGAGGAAAATAATATAAAATTAGGTATGAAAGACTCACCTAATATTTCAAGAAGTAGTAACAAGTCTCAAGGATTCAATTGAGGAGTTAGAAAGAGAAGGTCTAAGTAATTAAGGAAGTTCAAGAAAAAGTCCATGACTATTCTTGGGATTTAATTTATTATTATCTTTTCTTCTTCTTTTTCTTTTTCCTTGTCTTTCATTATGAACTAAACTTTTAAGGCTAGGTTGCAAATAGATCTTATATGATCTATATTGGCTTTTCTTAATCTAAATCTTTTGATTTTAACTAGCCATTAATCATATTTAGTTATGTGAATTGATAATTAAGAGATGTTTTTTATGGAATGGACCCTTCAATAATTCCCTTATTTTGTTATAAGTTGAGATACCTTAATAAAGCATTGTTATCTTTTGAAGTCTTATTTAGTAAGGCAATTGCATGAAGCTTGGCTTTTATATTGAGAGACCGATAGCTTAACATGCATTTGTATATTGATTGATACTCGAAAGAAATTAAATGATCACCTTAGTGACTTGATAGTAACACTTTATGAAGGAACCAATTAGATGAAGATTAGGAATCCTTTAGATGTCCCCTAGTGAAGTTAACCCTATCCACTCTTTCTCCATTGATTGTTTTCAATTATCACAAGTGTTTATCTTATTTTGTTATTTACAATTTCAATTCTTATTTACTTTGATCTTTTACATAATATAAGACATAAGATACTTAGTACTTAAACTTGATCCTTATGGGAACTATATTTGTACTCTTATACAATTTATTACTCTTTAACCTATACACTTATAGCTCCATGAGTTATTTATATAGCAATAACCCATCATCAAAGTTTCTCGAGCTTGTGGGTGAGTAACTCCTCAATATCAATTCCCCTCTCGAGACCCTTTGTGTCGAGAGTCTTTTTGATCTTCTCCAATTATTTGGGTCATCAAATTAAGTGTTTTCCTTTTCACTTTCAGTAAGCTTATCATGAGTTGCAATAATACTCCCTACTTTTTTGGCTAGCTTGCTCTCTTGATACTCCTTCCCAAATAGATCATCATCAATCACCATAAGTTAAGATGTTTCCATAAGTGTTTTGCCTTTGTTAGTTCTACTAGCAGATGCATCAGTCTTCTTTAAAATTTTATTGAGGTGCTTATTTATCTCCTTAGTAATTCTTTCTTCCATGGTATGGCTAAGATTAGATCTTTTCCTTTATATGATCTCAGGAGACACAGTCAGCACTATGATCAATTTCGGTCTTTGGATTAATCTAGTCGATTACTTATTTTCTTCCATATGGATTTGGATAGAGCTATGATGGTTACCAAATAGGGCTTATCAACATGATGCATGAATAAATAATGAATGCATGTATGCATAAGAGGTATACATTATTAGCAAAAGCTATTTCCAACCTTATTTCTCCCACACATGAGGTCTAAAGATTTTTCTTATGTGAGTTCCCATTCTTTTATCAACATGGCATAGAGAATATATATAATCACCTTAGATCAAGTAGGGTTGAAGTCCTAAAAGAGCATATATACAAAGAAACTAAAAAAAGGCAATTTAAGAGAAAGTCATTTATAAGAGAAAACTTTTTACATTGATAAAGAAGATATATAAGTGAGTTAAGAATCCCTTGAACAAAGAATGTAAGGGATGTACATAAGTATTTACATTAGAAATAAAGGTACTTACATGGCAGTGTGTGGGGAATGCACAAGCATTTACATGAAGGATATTTACATCAAAGAGGAATGGTATAACATTTTATTTACATGAGGGGCATTTAGTCATGTTCTTTAGGATCTTAATCCTTTTTTTGGAGAAGAAAAGCAAACAAAAAGAGCATCCTATTCTAAGGGGTTATTGGCTCCTACATAAACCTAATTGTTGATATGATTATTATAGTTGATGGCTCCTAAAAGCTTTGGGAATGATTATCGTAATTTGATATACCTGATGGTACTTGGCTCATGAGTAATGAACCCTCCTTACTATCTCCTAAGCCTGAATGGAGCTTAAGTCTAAAGTTTGGAGAATCTGTCGATTTATCAAAAGGTAGATCTAGTACATGTAGTGAAGTATGGAAGCTAAATAAATGTAATGGATTTTATAATAATAAGAATATGATGGTAAAAGTGAACTAAGGATTAAACACGAAGTCAATTTATGTCCTCAACAGAGTCACCACTATGAATGCCATTGATTTTTAGGATTGCACTCAAACTAGCAAAATCTTACTTATAACTCTTGCCTTTTATCAATCATTGTGGGTGATAAATTAGTAATAACCCCTAACCTTAACACAAGAATTAGATCACTAAGGGGTCCTTAAAGCCTCACGCAAGATAGAAGCCCCTTTTCCCAAAGTTATGGTCAACGAGGGGCTAAGATGAGATAATACATTAGTGTCATCGCTAATTGGAATGTGGAGTCACCACTCGACTTTAGCCAAGATAAGAATCTAGGCAAGGATAAATTATGAGCCTACCAATCTATCTTTACCCCATCAGAGATCGAGTTCAAAAATTCAATATGGCTTAATGAAAAAGTTAAGCACACTCCCAAATCGCTCAGATTTAGGGATCCAACCTTTAAGCATCATTGGTTCACATTTTACAATTTTATCTTTTATTGTTAATTAATCTAGTTATCAATCTGATGAATGTTTCTAATGTATCTTAATCAAGCATAACATCATCAATGCATTACACACATTCACCATGGAGATGAGGGTACAACTATGGTCAAATGGGGAGGCCATGCATAATCAACTATCTCAAACATTCATAATCAAGATCACCATGCACACATATAGCCATCTACACACATAAAGAGTAAATAAGTTAGTGTTGCATCAAAGGAATAAAAAATAAGGGAACAAATTAAAGATTCAAATCCAACCCAAATGATGGTCTTACCTCATCCTTTTAATGCTTAGGGACATTAATAATGCTTAAATTCCAAGATAAACACAATGCTAACATCACATATACACATAATAGGTGGTAATAACTAATAAACCAAGAACTTAAAAGCATAAAAAGTAAGGTATAATCACATAATGCAAATATGAGATGTAAAGTGCACTTTAGAGAATGTTTGAGCCCTTAGGCAAAGTATCAACATAAGGGATCCTAAAGTCATTGGACCCTTCCCCATAATGCTCCTAAAGAGCTTAACCATCCATAAGCATACCACTAGCCGTATGAGAGACTAGGATATCAACATGTCCATAATAGAAGTTAAAAAGGGCCAAATGATACACATGTAACATGTTAACTACTAAGCATAAGGTGCAACATAATGAGGGTTATAAAGGATTAATCTTTCTCCCTAACTTTAATCAAGATAACCATATTGAAACTAATGAATGGAGTGAGCTAGCTAGATAACTAATCACTCCTTCATGATAATGGATGATTAGATTATAATACTGATTATGAAATGATAACAAAGATCACAAGGCTCTTAAGGTCATAAGGATGATAAATAACTCTCTTAATCATTGCTAAAATGATACCTAAACAAAATATGTAACACATAAGAAAATGTAGAGGCATGAAGAAAAAGAAGAATAAGAGATTAGGAGAATTAAAACCATGAAATCTAACCTTTAACTTGGTCCTTGCTCTATTATTTGAATGAATAAGGGGTCCTAGGCCATAAAACCTGCCCCTATTCTTCCATTATAGCTCATAAGACATCCCTAAGAAATCCTAAAGAAAGAGGAAGACAGATGGAGAAGAAGGTAAAAAAATAAGTTATTCTCAGTCAAAAAAGACTATTCATACCAATTAGTGGTATGTATAGCCATCTTGGTAGTTTGTACATGCCAATTAGTGGTATGTATAGCCTTCTTGGTAGTTTGTACATGCCACAAACATCTCTATTCAGCCCACCTAGACTAATTTTTTAAAGAAGAAGAAAGGGGAAGAAAAAGAAGAGGTCAAGGGATACTATGATGATTCTTATTATTATCGTTACCCTTAGAGGCACTATGGTTTGATTTTATCCTCCAAAATGCAAGGGTTATGCACAAGTGGGAGTCACAATGCTTAGAAAACCAACTTAGATCTTTATGTGAATGACTTAGGGTTTAGCTTTCTAAGTTTAAGAGTGTTTATAGAGCAATTTTGGCAGAATTTAATTAGGGTCTTCCAAGCCTCCCCTTCCTCTTCAAATAGGAGGGATATTTATAGATAATGGATGGGTATACCTAAGTCAAGATGGTTCTGATTGTATCCTATTCTCCACTTATAATAGAAAAAAGCCATGAATATTTTGGAATTAGGATTTTAAAGTTGTTTGTACATCTAATAAGTTGGTTGTACAACGCTCGGTGTTGGTTGTATAGCCATTTGGTTGGCGAGGGTCCTGGTTCTGAAACCTTTTCCTATTAGAGTTTTTGTCTCAGTTGTACAACCAAGTAGTTGGTTGTATAGCGAAGTAAGCTGGCTATATAACCATCTAAAAAGTGGCAAGGTGGTTTTTGAATTAGGCTTAGTTAGGCTTTAGGCTTGGTTTTGGTTTGATCCAAGGCTTCCTTAAGCTTTGCTTTTTTCCTTTGCAACTTCCCCTTGCATTTTTTAAGGACAAATTCAATAGTTTTTCATCATCGGGCTTGCATCCTAGGGTCTAAAATTCAATGCTCACACACCCTTGGGCAATATAGACTTGACCTTTATACTATCAAAGTCTATATATGTACAAAATTCGCCTTTGCTGATAAAATGAGTTATAAAAGCATTGAACAAACTTTTAAAGGCATCACATGCTTTATAAGCATATGGATGTAGTTTTTAGCACTTTGCAAAAAATGTTATTTAACATATAAATATAGTTTTGTTTTCCATACTAATATATTGTCTTTAATGTTACACTTCAATGTAGTCTTTTATTTATTATTCATGGTCTTTTCATCATTGACAAAGATAGAAACATATATTAAATATCATAATGATAACGCAAAAATCGATCATTATCCTTATACAATAAAATATACAATGAAGAGCTATTTTGTTCGAAGATAATATAAGTGAGGATATCCATGCCTTAAAAATTTCAAGAGAAATCCATACCCTTTCAAGGCTTATAATGATATAGAGAAATCCATGCCTTTTCAAAACTAATAATAATAAGAGAAATCCATGCCTTTTCAAGACAAATAATAATATGAGAAATTCATGCCTCTCAAGGTTGTAAAGATTAAAATATCTCGAGAATATAGAGAATCGTGTAAAGCCAACCAATGGTATCAATTGACTCATGCTAATAACAAAGTTAATGAGAAATATGAAATATAAAATATAAAACTCTAAGTCAATTGAAGATTAATAATGCATAGGAATTTAAACTATTTAAGAGTTAGTCAAGACATAGCAAAAGTTAGGCTTATTAAAAGCTAATAATAATTTGAGATTTAGACATATGAAATTGGAACTTATATAAGCATTAAGCTAAATTAAAGCTTATAGCAAAGTCCAAGCTACCTCTGAGTTAAATATAATGAAAATGCATATAAGAGAAATTGAATGTGAGGTTTAACTGAACATCTTATATAATATGATTTCTACATACTAATTTGGCTAAGTTGCCTTTGTAGTTAGTTGTCATAATATTCAAGATAGCATATCAATCACATATCATGATTATTATCAAGAGAGTATGCCTTTCGTATGTCATAACAATCATATTTAAAATAATATGTCAACTACATATTCTATCCACATGCCATGTCATTGTAACATATAATTATAGAGATCATACTCTTATCTTTTTGGCCATTGACAAATAAATAACCATTTCAAGATAGTATTGGAATTATAATTTGCTTAAATTATATGTATATCAAGCTTTATCTAAAATATATGTATGTAGAAAATATATGTTGTAATCACAACATTTGATAGCCAAACATAGAAGACTTATTCATAAATTGTGATTAACATTAGAGTATCTCCTTATAGAGAACTGAGTCTCCATGAAAATATAGTAGAACTAAAAAGTCTTATCGCTATAACTTGTTTTCACTCCTTTCGATTTTCATAATAATATAGATAAATCTAATGCAATTAATGATGAATAGCTTTATATTATTCCAAAACTAATAAATAGATTTATACTTTCTCAAAGCCAATCGTATAGAAAATCATGCCAATTTAAGGCAAATAAAATTTAAACATCGTATTAATAAAGAGCTAGTAATATATAGAAAAATACTATCTAATTGAAAGTCCATGATAATACATAAAATCTGAAATCTATGATATGTAGAAATCCAAGCCAATTCAAGATTAATTGAGATATATGAAAATCTCAATATACATGAAGTCAATGAAGATTATTATCAAAACGTAATGCTACTAAATCAAAGCATTCATGAAGTGAGCAAAGACATGATGACACCAAATTAAAAATCATTTGTAATAGAAAAGTTTAATGTTATTTATAAAACTTAAGATAAATAAAGTATTATAACAATTGTATGTCACCTTTTTTTACTATTAATAATCAGAAATACATCTCCAGGCATTGTTAGAATATCAATTGTATATAATATAATTGTAGTGTGTTTTTATCTAAAAGTGTGTGTATATATATATATATCATTGTCATAATAAACAAAGTACAATGCAAATAACTTATCAAAAAGATAACATAAATCATTTGGAGTGTCTCATTAGATGAAGAGTTGAGAGCTTCTTGAAAGATAGAATATTGTGAAATCAAATGATTTTATCTAGATAACTTAAATTAATAATTAAATTTTATATATTTCTATAATAAAAATTATTGTCTTGCCTCCCTCAATGATAAGTTAGATAGATATTTAAGTAATGTTTGCTTTTTATCTCAGAGACATTGATAAGGTGCACAAATATTTTGCTTAAAATAATGAAGTACAGATATATTCAAATATAAGTAAGATATTGTACTGTTGCTTATTTTACTCGTCAAAGAATTAAAACAAGTAAAATCGTATGCTAAAAATATATTTATTCATGTTTGAACTCATATCATGAATAGAAGCGTATTTTCTCTATTGAAAAGTTATTGCAAACTCAAAATTATTATATAAAGCAGGAACCATGTATATGGAATCAAGTATATTTCTCATACAATTTATAAGCAATTAGAGCATACTAAATGTTATATAATTATAGTATGGAATTTCATTATTGTAAACCACAAATTCAATGAATAAAAGCAACCCATATGATCTTGCAGAGTCAGATATGCTTATGCTTTATTAACACATTGAATACCATGTTATGGAGTAACCCATATGACTTTCCACTTTACCACCCATATGATACTCTCCTTCACATTGTGCATAATAACATGTGAAGAAACTAATCAACTCAATCCGTTATATCACTTAACAACTATGCATATATCAGTTAACAACTATGCATATAGAAAGTTAATCATATTTTTCTAATTATCGCATTATTTATAATAATATTTTTATTCACTTGAAGAGCAAAAGAAGTATCATATCGGTAAAGTATGCCATAAAGTAATATAGTTATGTAGAAAACGACACACATAATAAGTCAATTATATACCTAATATTAAATAAATAAATTTACGGGATATAACAAAATTTATCTGAAGACAGTAATGAGACTTGTAGACCTTTTTGCACATATAAATATATTTTTTTCTAAAAGGAATAAGATATATTTTTCTTCTCTTTTTTTGTTATTCTTTTTATTGGCCAATTAAAACTTGAAGTAAAAATCATGTGTTGGTCTGACAAAGAGAACTTCATCGTTCTTTTAAGCACTAAAGAGAACTTCATCATTCTTTGGCTTCCATAAGTCATAAGCTTTGGGCACAAATAATATAGTTATCCACAAGTCATAAGGACACAAAAACTGGGGCTTTTTATTAAATTAGAAGTTTGAAAAAAAATATTTAATGAAATAGGTTAAAAGTGAAAAATATTTATGGATTAAGAGTTTTTGTTTGTTGGTATGCTAGTTAAGATAGAGGAATAGTGTATATTTTTTTGGTAGTTCTCTAGCTAAACTAGCAAATAAGTTTTTTTTTGTTATTTTATGCTCGTCCGCTAGTTCATCCAGTGAAATTTTTTTTATTATTTTATTTTCGTCCCCTGGTTGAACTAACAGACAAGCAATTTATACTTTTATTTTATTTTGGTATACTGGATCAAGTAGCAAACAAATTGTTTTTGTTTTTATTTTATTACCATATGCTAGTTAAACTAGCAAACAACAATAAATGATCCCAACACCTACATTGTTTGTACATATTGTATATTTTGCATACTATTATTTTCATTTTTACATATTGTATATTTTGTACTTATTATTTTTAAAATCATATTAATATATTATATAATTAATAATATAAATATAATATTAATAATTTTATAATATTTATGTGTAATTTATTTATTTATTTAAATTTTATTTGTTATTGAATTTTATAAAATAATTTAATTTTTAATTTTTATTTGTCTAATATATAATATAATTTAATAATTTAATGTAATGTAAATTAATATAATTGTTTTAAGTAATAGTATAATTAATATAATTTTTATCATTTTTAATTAATTTTATAATTAATATAATATATATATATATATATATATATATATATATATATCATTTTTATGTATTAAACTATTTTCTTGATAATAATAATTATCAATAATATTATTTTGCTCATAGGAATAATTGATAATGTATTAATTATATATATTATCTTCGTATAATATAATTATTGAAAATTAAATAATTAATTATAAATGAAAAGTTAATTATCATAATCAATTAATTATATAAAATTAAAATATTAATTATAAATAAAAGAATTAATTATCATAATCCAAAAATATTATAAAAAATAATATATTAAAATTAAATAAATATAATAACAAATAAAACAAAAGTTACAAATTGATTTAAAAAAATCTAAACATTCTTTTAATACATGAATATTAATAAAAATAATAAAATTAATATTTTTATTTATTTATTTTCTTCCATGAGTTCCACATGTTGGGTGTCTAATATTTCAATGTGGCCTCCTATTTCTAAATGTTATATCTCTAAGCTAATGTCTAGTAATTTTTTCATCACTTTCAGTATCCTCAATAACATATTGCATTTTTAAAGGTTGTGGCTCCTGAGATTGTTGATATATCTTATGTGTAAATATTGTGAAGGTATGAACTACAAGAATAGATGATATGTGAGTACTAGTGAATTGATTTGACCTTGAAATTTTGAAGGTGCTTGATAATACTAGAATCGTGCTATCCAGTATTGTTGGGAACGAATATTGCAATTCTAAAATTTGCATAAAAGAAGGTGAACATGATGAAGAATTCCATGAATTTGTCTTCGAGGACATATATGACCTATATGACATAGAAGGCATAGAGAAAGAAGGTCCAGACATTGAGGAGGAAGGTCCAATCATCCAAGGTGTAGAAGGCTAACTCCATAAGGCACTACATAGGCTCTGAATATAGATGATGACGGTGGATAGTATGGACCCAATGTAAAAGATGGATCAAGTCTATAAGATGCATCTGAGAATGATGATGGACCTGTTGCAAAAGGCTTAGTCACAAAATGAAATAATAGAGGTTGTGGTACAAGTTCATATGGCTGAGATGGTGAAATAAGAACATGTTTGCATCGTCTATGTCGTCGTCGTGATGAATGTGCAGGTTGTGATTGCACTAAAAGAACTGTCTCATAATTATAGGATCGGGAGTCAGATCAGGTGGAGGCATTGTGAATCGACACTCCTCATCCATAACTAAAAATATACTATCCACAATTTTTTTTTGAAACCAGCCATGTTTGTGGAGTTACATATGTGAATTCATGTTGTAGGGCTTCAATCTCATCAGCCTACAAATATAAAATATTAGATATAATTGATATAATTTTTTAAAAAATAATAATATATGAAATATGTAAAAATGAAAGAGTGATAGTTTTTTACATTTAAAACACAATATTTAATTTAATTTGTCATCATAATAAACACTAGCAACATAAATATTTTTATTAATTTTAAGCATTCTAATAAATTTATTTAATTTCACATAATAGTATTTTCTTTTCATGTTATTTTATTGTTATAATATATAAATTTTTATCTATTATTTTAAAAATATTATATACAATATAAAATTATATGAATATGAATAAAATTATTTGCTCTATTAAAATTATAACACTTCCTTTAATTTATAAACTTTAATACTTATACTTTAGAAATTCTATTATTATAACTAATGTTATTTTATTATATATTAATATTTTTAATTATTCAATTAATTATAACTAATTTTATATTGTACTATTTTCTTTATTTTTTAAATATCATGCATAATATATATAATTATTTATTCAAGTTTTCACAAAATTTTTAAAAAGACGACACTACTTTATATCCTAATAGGATTATAGATATTATAATATTTAATAATATTATCTATCAAAATTCATGTTAATGTATATTCATATTTTTCATATTTACTGTATCAATTTATAATTTA
Organism: Omphalea diandra; assembly: GCA_949677035.1. Classification (NCBI taxonomy): domain Eukaryota; kingdom Viridiplantae; phylum Streptophyta; class Magnoliopsida; order Malpighiales; family Euphorbiaceae; genus Omphalea; species Omphalea diandra. Next base: position 14,536 of record CATIWR010248523.1, read on the forward strand.
TTAATATACATATATATATATATATATATATATATATATA
>CATIWR010248525.1:0-17012 GCA_949677035.1 Omphalea diandra
ATCTCTGACATAATATCTTTATATATATATATATATATATATATATATATATATATATATATATATATATATATATATATATATATATATATATATATCCATTTCAGCGTAACGATTCACTCAAAGCTTGAAACTTTATATTTATGTTACTTTTTTTTAAAAAAATATAATTTTGCGCCTTTTAATATTAAGATTGAAATTTATTTTATAATATTTTGATATGTTGTAAATATTATTATTTGATATTTAATTATTAAAATTTATAAAGCATTGAATATATCGATGCAATACACTGATATGACTTTTTTTTATTATTTTTCTATAATCTATATAATTAAAAATTATATTTTTAAAATTAGATCAATTAATAAATTGATTAATAAATTAAATTTTAATTTAGATACTCTGAACTTTTTAATTAGTTTGATTCAATTGATTAAATAATGAATACAATTCAAAAAATATTACTAAAACAACTTTAAAATCATAAAAAATATTTAAAAAAAAAAACATTCATCATGGATGGCTAGGCAGCTTGACAACAAGAAGGAAGTTGTGAACAAATGATACGGAATACAACAGCTCGGTAGTTGAACAATGAACTTCATTGTCTTCAGCAATGATGGCATATGTACATTCATCATAGACAAATCAAGCATGTGCATATGTATTAATTACTTCTATTTTTTTCTTTTATTAAAAAAAAGAAAAAAAGAGGCTTTGGAATACACTTTCAAATGTAAGAATCAGTTGAAGATACCAAAGGGATTCATCGAATATACGTATTTGCAACTGATTTTTCTATTCCTGTTGGAGATTCTTTCCCTTTATTATACTAACCAATAACGGTCAATAATGTTTGATGTATAATCTAGACATAAGCTGGTGAACTAATCTGATCTAGTCTGGGTTCAAGTAGGATTGAAGGAATCAATCTTATTACCTATATTATTAATTAACATTTGCAGAATCAACCATATTGTGGATTGGTACTTTGTTCGAAGAAGCAGTTGGCATTGAAAAGCTATATATATATTCGCTGCATATCCATAAGGATGCTTGTAGTTGCGCATTCATTGTTAGATTCAAAAGTGTTAACGTCTACATTTGTCAACTTGTAATTAAGAAATGGTAAATAACTCAAAACTTGAGCCGCTAATCACTTTCATTAGTTAGCGTGCAAGAGTATAAGACAAAGACAACTAGCTTCTTTTTCCATTTTGGGGTTAAAGTAATTATTTGGGTTTCTTTCCCTGTACATCCTTACATTATGAATGGATTTGTAACCTTAATTGAATATATATATATATATATATATATATATATATATATATATATATATAATTTAAATGAAGAAGTAAGAAAGGGTAATGCTTATCCCTTTGTACTATTAAAACTTCCATTTTTCTTATGTCCAAAATTGAGGTGTGAGTAAGAATGTAAATGAAGTGAGACAATTTATAAACTATTCGACATCGACTCAAAATATATTCAAAATTGACTTGAGATTAATTGAGTCGAGTTTGAGCTACTCGAGTAATCGAGCGAGTCGAATTCGAGTATCAAAATATTCAACTCGAGAGTTTAATTGAGTTTAGACATATCCACAATATCACTCAATTGAGTTTAATTGATCCATACACAATCGAGTTTATTCAAATCAAAATTTCAATTTATAGGATTCACAAAAAAAATATATAAATAAATGAACATAATAAAGTCAAACTCAAGTATTCAAGTACTCAATCGGGCTCGAGTTCGAGCTTAAAAATTGAAGCTCGATCCAACTCGAGCTCAAGCCTGACATGCTTAAACTCGACTCGGCTCGATTACCCCATAGGTGTAAAGAAAAAAAAAAGAAAAAACAAACTTATTAAAAGATATTTCTATACCAATTCTATTCTTGATTAAAATAGAAAAATCTCAAGCTACCCTTAATAGTCAAAACACTAAAAACTAAAAACTTTTTATTTTTGTTTTGCTTTCACTAGTGTCTCTTTCTTCCTATTAGTAGTTCTTTGTGTCTCCTTCATGTAGTTTAATATTAATTTATCTTTGTTTTATTTTCATTTTTTATTGGTCTTAATTAAGTATATTTATTTTAATGCTTATGAGTATTCTTATAGAGAATAATTTATTTGTTATAACATTTTTTAGTTATATTATAGTTCAATATGTTTATAAATATTTCGAATACATAGATAAGTATGAATGAATATAAATATTTTGACATATTGAAAAGATAAAATAAGTGAGATCCTACTAGAAAGTTTCACCAATAAATATATTCCATATGCTATTCAAATCTGTACAAATGAGTGAATTTCTGAGCACCAGTCAAGTTTTAATGCTGGTAAAATTTTCAAGTATTATCAAGACTTTACTATAGATAGTTTTCAAGTGCTATCAAAGTCTACCCATGACAAATTTACAGGTACGATTCTAAACCTTTAACATTAGTGTAAGCATAATTTTCTAACTCATGGAATGATCCTCATATAAAAATTACAAATAATGCGCAAGAAGGATCACTCTTAACACTCAAGTTATTTTGTTTACACAAATAAAATAACACAAGCAAGCAATGAAACTTGAGATAGATCTTAAGTTGACTATGATGGAATAACTTTAAGTAGCTTATTCCTTTCCTTTGTACTATGACTCACATAAGTTTTAGAAATTTACAATAAGATCTTTTTGTAGCATCATTTATCTTAGATATTAAGTATTTCAATTTGCTCAAGAGTGTTTTACTTTGTCTCTCAAAGATCTGTATATTTATATGGTACTCACAATTAAAAACTGTTGGACTAGGTTGGTTAAACCTAAGTAATGAACCTTTTTTGGACTTGACAATAGTGATTGATTAGTTCTAATGTTTTCATTAAGTGTTGTTTTGCAATTTATAAATTAGTTTTTCAATTGGAAGTTGGATGGAAATCAAAATCTCCAACCTTGTGAAGGTCATCCGAATTCGCGACCTATATCCCATAAATCGCGACCACGAATCAACTATAAAGATAGATGGAGCTAGGCCAGAGAAATTCACAGGCGAATTTGCAGCCTCGACTTAATTAAAAGACATGAGCTTGAGTCACAAAGGAATTCGCGATGGCTATCATATCCTGTATCGTGATCGAGAATTTCATAGTGACAAAGGAGAGAACCAAAGGCACAACCATAACACACCAAATATCCAAGGTAATCATTGGATATCAAAATTGTGAGGGCAAATTACTGGTCGCTATCGTGAATCAAGAAGTTGTAATTTCCTCATCAAATAGAGGAATTCGTAGTCTCAGTAGCGTCCAAGGCAAAGATAACTCGCAACCGCGACTTTTAAAAAGCAGTTATAACATAACAACTATTTTTCTTGGACAACCAATGGATGAGTGACATGTGAACTAGTCGTTAGACATAGAATGGGGTTCTCTGTAGCGATTTTTGACTCCTTAGTGCAAATTGGAAATTCACGACCGTAAAATGATAGTAGCGATCGTGACTTCTACCTGACAAACATTTGATGCTAAAATCTACCTAGCATAACTTGGAGATTTGGGGATAGTTTTAGAGTAGCATCTCTTAGGTGGATGTGTGTTATAAATACTTCACCAAACAGATGTAAATGCAAGAGAATTCAATTGATTGTAACCAAACTTTTGCAAATTTGCTACTCATTCTTTTACACTTCTTTAATGTGTCATTGATTGTTTGGTGTGAGCAATAAACACCATTGTAAGTAGGTTAAGAGTTAGCCCAGATTCCAAAGCTCTTATAAGAGGTTGAAGTGCAAGCTTAAAAATATTTGTGAGAGATTTTTTGTGTGAGCCTAGAAAACACAAGTTGTAACAGTTTTTGTGTGAGCCATAAACACAAGGTTTATAAGTTTGGTGCGATTTGGAAACACCAGTTTAGTTGAGTGAAATGCTCAATTGTGTAGTATTAAGGAGTGGACGTAGGGTTCGTTAACACTTGAACCACTATAAACCTTTGTGTTGATTCTTCTAATCTCTTTTTTCACTTCCTAAACTCTTTAACCTTTTTTTTTCATTTTTAATTAAACACCAATTCAACCCCCCCACCCTTCTTGGTGCCCTAGGCCAACAAAAACCCATTAGAACTATCAAAGTAGTCAATATTAACCCATTAACGATCATTGAGCTATACACCATAGTCATTGAATGTAACAGTTTTATCCTTTTGATTCAATGATCATTGACTACTATTTTTGATTTCTTCATCAAGATGTTCCTATTTCATTAAAGATTTTATAATTGTTGTTGTTTTGCTTGCTATATTCATTGAGCAGTGCCAATTTTTTTTCAAAAGTTTTTTGCAACTATATTAGCTTGAGTTTCATGCTCGTTATACCTTTAAATAATTTTTGGTAAATTTTCCATACCTTGTTATGATTAGTTCCAATTTACACAATCTTCATAACCTTATTTACAAAGTTTTTATAATGATCCTTGAATGCACTTCCATGCTTGTTCTTTTATCAACACTTGTGGATATTTTTTCACACTTATTGAAGTTCTAAGTATAAATGTACCTTTAACTATCATTATATGCTTATCCATGGTCATTGTTTGCTTAGCTAATGCTTATTAGGTGTTGTTCATTATTGTTGAGTGGTGTTGATTTCACACATAAAAGATAGCCATTATTGCAAGACTTTTTTAAGAGTCATTATCTATTTCTCAACATCTGCTTTTGACTTCAATGATCATTGACTTAATTAATCACAATCATTGATCGACTTTGCTTTTGATTCTTCATATGCCTTAAGCTTTTGTACTAAGGTAATGAGTCTTCCTTTGCTTTTCTTGCAAATGAGAGATTTCTCAAAGTACAAAAGTCTTATTTTCAATATAAAAGTCTTATATTCAATCTTAAGAACTTGAATTTTAATTAAGGAACTAACAAGATAAAATTATTACACTTACATAGCTATTAATTAGTTTTACCCTTTGTTTGCAATCATGAAAATGAGAATTAAAATCTCAATGTTCAACTTTCTCTCCCTTTTTGATGATGACAAATAATATAATGCATTATACAAATGTATGCCACTTAAAGTTTTCATATGCATTATCATACAAAATCTCAAATGGAATCGTTTATACAATATCCCTTGCAATAAGTGCATAAACTTAATAATACCATTTACTACTTATTTGATTAATGCATGAAATTGCTTAACATGGTATTATGGACATATGTTTGTATCTATAACATGCCAGTTTAACATTATGCGTCTGTTTGGGATAGTTGATAGCAGTTTGATGTTAAGTGTTTAATAAATTTGGTTTAGTTGTTGCTATTAATTTGTAAAATGACTAATAAAAGTATAATTTTAATATTTTATATATTGAATTAAATAAATAAAATAAAATAAAATAAATAATATAGTTTTCACTTATATATATAAAGTATTATTTCAAAACTTAAAATACTGTAATTATTCTTTTGTATTTATGAAATATTAATAATTATCTTTTTTAATGTTAATTAGTATATATGTTAATTTGTGTCAAGTACTTAAAATATCCCATGTATAATTTTTTAATAAAATTTGTATATAATAATTGAAAATAAATTATTTTTCTATAAATAATTAAAATATTATAATTTATAGTTGTTAGTGAATAATAAAATTTGAATAATAATATAAAATAAAAAATAATGATTAATTGGCTTTTGTGTTAGTAATTATTGTATGCTTAATGATAATGATTAATTAGTCATTAATCATACTTAGTTTTATGGATTGTCTATAGAGAGACGTTTTTCATGGAACGAAATTGCAATAATTTTCTTACTTTATTATGTGATGAGAGACCTTAATAGGGTATGGCTATCATTGAATTCTCATGCTATGAGACAATTACATGATGTTTAGCTATTGTATTGAGAGAACTCTAGCTTGACATGCATTTGTATGTTAATACTTTAAAGAGATTAATTGATTACCCTAATGACTTCTAGTAACACCAAATGAATGAACCAATTAAATAAAGATTAAAATCCCATAGGAAGCACTAAGCGAAGTTTAACAAATAGCTACCTTTATCCATTGATTATTTCCCAACCAATTACTTTGTTAATTGTTAAAATTCATTTTAACTCTTTTTTTTTTTGTTAACTCTAACATTCATTTACTTTGGGTTTCTAAATAATATAAAGAATGAAATACTTAGTACTTAAACTCTATTCTTGTGGGAACGATATCCGTACTTATAGTACACTATATTACTTGTGAGTTGTAAACTTTCATTTAAGGGAATTTTACACTTAGCGCACACACACACACACACACACACCTATCATTAAGTTTTTGGTGCCATTATAAGGGAATTGATACTTTAATACTAAGTTATTATTTCGGTATTTACCTAGTATTTTATTTTTGTTATAACTTGTGTTCTTACTCTTTATTTTAGGTGAATGGCTGGACTCAAAATTAAGAAAATGAAGAAGAGCTAACCCCTCATGATCTTGAGATTGAATGCACCCTAAATAAAAAAAAAAAAAAAGATGAGAACACCAAAGGAATTAAAAGATGACAAACTAAGAAAATTGGCCTTTAAACGAGTTCATACGACTCCTCTTGAAGGTTTATAACCAGTTATCACAAGACCAAACATCAATGCAAACAACTACAAGATTAAGCCTACATTGATCCAAATGCTTACCAACATCTTCAATTATGTGGCCTTTCACATGAAGTTCCCAATGCCCATATAACAAAGTTTTTGGAGATTTTTGATACTTCTAGGAAAAATGAAATGTTTGTGAATGCAGTAAGATTATGCCTTTTTACTTTCACTCTTAAGGAGAAAACTAAGGTGTGGATCAATTCATTGGAACCTAAAAGCATTACTAAAATAGGACCAACTCTCTCAAGCCTTCCTCAATAAATGTTTCCCTTCATTCAAGATGGCGAGTATTCATAATGAAATCACCACTTTTAGCCAACAAGATGGGGAGACTTTGTATGAAGCTTGGGAAAGAATTAAAGACCTTTTGAGGAGATGCCCAAATCACCAAATTCTGTAGTGGTCAATTGTGTATACCTTATATAATGGACTTTTTAAGCAAATCAAGATCACAATAACTATAGCCATTAAAGGCTCTCTTTTGGACAAAATAATGGATGCCACTTATGAGCTAATAAAAACAATATCCAATAACAATTATCAAGCTTATGAGAGGAATTCACCTAAGAAGTAGCAAAAATTCAAAACATGGATGTGTTGCAAGCATTATAAGCTCAAGTATCACCTTTAACTAAGTAATTAAGTTCCTTTAATTGTAATATAATGTCCTCTCATTTATTGCAGGTTGTGTATGATTTTTGTGGGGAAAGCAATCATACGAGCATAGATTGTCAAACAAGAATCCGTTCACTTAAGAGTAAGTGAATTTTATTAGAAACTTCAATCGTCAACCTAATAACCTTTACTTTAACTTATATAACCCTTATTAGTCTTTAAATCACAATGTGGGTTAAATCTAAATCAATCAATGAATCCAAGCTTACTTATTATTATCCCTCATTTAGTTACTTTTTAACCCACCTTTAACAAGCATAATACAGTGCATAAGGGTGTGTGCGGATATCGTCTCACATAGATAAGGGGAATAAATATTGAAATACGATGATTCTATTTTTATCTAGAAACTAAATACTTGAGATATTATCTATTAATGCAATAGAAATAAACTAACTAACAAATCAATGGCAAAATGACAAAAGAAATTGAGAAAGAAAACCTTATGATAGAACACCTAGGACACTTGATCTCACCAACAAAATGTCATGAAATCATTAATCATATAATACTATGTTGGATTAAGTTTTACAACTATTGATTGTCACTCTTGTGATTAACTCCTCTCTCTCGAGTAATCACTTAACTTGTCACCATTTCTCTAGATCCATCTATCGAGGTGAACTAGAATGCATTACCAATTTAGATCCAATAATCGCTTAAGCTATAACAACAAGTTAATTAGGTATCTATACTCGTCAATTAACCTAAGGGATTGATTTCAAGTATATTTCAATTTACAATCTTTGAATCTATAAATAAAACATAAATCATGTAATTGATGATTAAGAAATCACAAGCATTAGGTTTAAGAATCATTCACTTGCAAAAGAACAAAATCCCAATATAGTTATTGAAGTCATAAATCAAAAAATCATTATCCATGTGGCTATATCAAGGTCATAGATCATAGATCCAGTTTAACATACTAGCAAAACAAGACAAAAGCAAAAGCATCATTTTTGACAAAGGAAATAAGAATAAAAAGAAGGAAAATGTAATCTCCCAAATAGCTTGACGAATCTCTTCTTCTTCTTTTTTTTTGGTCCAATGATCTCTTGGACTCTTGCACTTGATCTTGCATTGGAGCTTGTTTTCTTTTTGTTTTCTTCTTTTAAAAACACCTTTTTAAGTGTTCTTAAGGTTTCTTTTCATCCCCTATTCTATCTATATACAACCCTAAGTGTTGGTTTTATGTACTTCTCTAAAAGTGCTAAAACATAGGTAAAAAATTAGATTGTGGCACGTCTAGGTCGCAGCCTATGATAGGAGTCACAAACGCAATAACAAAATGTTGCCCATAAGAGTTTAAAGTCATGGGCACAACAGCCAACATTCCTCCTTCACATGTCCAAATATTCAACTTGGTACTCAAAGTTGTCATCTTTGTTTGTTTTGATCTTAATTTGTTCCAAACTTGTTAAAACACCTTCAAAGCATCTAAATATGAGAAATAATACAAATTGACTCCAAATAACTTAATATAAACATCGAATAATATCAAATCATGCTCAAAATTCATTAATTAACTATGAATAAATTAAACCTAATAGTTAGCAAAATCACTCAAACTTCTATTGGTCTAATAATAATACCTTAAACCTTAAAACACAAGGCCCATTTAGTTTTCAACCCCGACCACCTAATTACCAAACTTAAGAAAAGAAAATGAAGCCTAGAAAACATTATGGAGAAATTCATCATTAAAATTGATACTAGACTTGATCACTAAGATGAGATGATAAGATAGTTTGATGCCAAACTAGACCTTGTCACTAAGAACCACTCTTCTTCCATCCACAACTGTGAGATCTAAGTAGGCCAAATACTCAATGCCCTAAGTTTTAGATCCCAAGTACACTACCAAGCAACTCCAAAGCCAATCCTAAAGATCAAGTTAAAGCCATAAGTTTAAAGAGTGGCCAGGAGTTTCATTCAAAAATAGAGGAAGATAAAAAGGAAGAAGATGAGGAAGATCAAGAAAGAGAGCCTAACAAAGAGGACAAGCCTAAGCAGAAGGTCAAGTTGTATGTACCTTTTGTGTCCTTCCCTTCAAGGCTAAAGCAATAAGTAGTGGATAAGGAATTTGCCAAATTCCTGAAGATGTTAAACAAGATCCAAATTAACTTATCATTTGTGGAAGCACTCTTCCAAATGTTGAAGTATACAAAGTTCATGAAGGTTTTTTTTTTAAAGAAAAGAGCCTTAGAGGAACATGACAAAGTTACCTTGATCGAAGAATGTAACACCATTCTCTTTAATAAATTACCTCTAAAAAAGGGAGATCTAGGGAGTTTTTCTATACCTTGTGTCATAGATTGTCTTTCATTTGATATAGCTCTTTATGATTTAGGCTCTACTATTAATCTAATGCCATTGTCTTTATTTAAAAAGTTAGGTGTTAATAACATGAGACCAATGAGGATTTCCCTCTAACTAGTCGATCACTCTATCAAATATCCCAAGGTAATAGTAGAAGATGTTCTCATCAAGGTAGATAAATTCATAATCCCCATGAATTTTGTGCTCATCATGAAAGAAGATAGGGAAATTCCTCTTCTTTTGAGGTGACCTTATAACTAGAGGTGCTCTTATTGATGTTTGAAAGGGTACTTTAACTTTGCATGTTGGTGATGTGAAGGTGGTGTTAAGGCTATCAAGAAGCCTATGGGGGATGAAAGGTGCCTAAGGATTAACATAATAGAATAATGTACATAAGAGACTTTTTGAGCAAAAGAGGAAAATTTTGAAATTGAAAAATAGTCGTGGTAAGAATGGACAAGGAGAGATTAACAAACACTTATGAGGTAAGTACTATTTAGTACCATAATTCACATATTTTATAACTTAATTCCACTTTGAATCCATGCATTTATAACACAATTTTACATATAAGTGGACCAAATGCATGTTATTTGATGTAGTTTGGATTGAAGAAGATCACCTTAAAAAGACGAAAGAAGAAGTGTACGACTATGCTTCCTAATCATACAATCGTGTTTCATTCAAATAATGAGAAAATAGTATGAAACCATAAGGCACAATCATGCATCCCAACATCTTAGCAAAGCAAAAAGGAATAGCAATAACACATGGTCATATGCCCTTTAAACTCTAAATCACATTTTGAAATCTCTTTAAGATTTTTTCCTTTTCCTTCATTCTAAGCTTCCTACTTTGAAGACACCTTTGTAGCTTTATTTAAAGAGGCAAATACCAATAAATTATGAAAAATCACCCCACAACTTGAAAAAGATCAACTTAAGATCAATGAGCTATTCAAGGAGAAAGGCAAGGAAACTTTAAAGAAGAAAGTACAACTAATCAAAGAGATTTATGAAGGAATCATGGCTTTTATTGTTATTGATTTGATTATTGTTTCCTTTTTTCTTTTTCTCTTTTGGTTATTATAAAATAAAACCCTAAAGGCTAGGGTTATAGATGGATCTTGTGTGACAACTTATGGATTTCCTAATCTAAGTTTTTTTTTTTGGGTTTTCATTCATTCGTGTGTTAGTAATTAACTAGCCATTGATCATACTTAGTTCTATGAACCAACTATCAAGGGATGCTTTTCATATAATGGATCTACAATAATTCCCTTACGTTATTATGTGTTGAGAAATCTTAGTAAAGTATTGCTATCATTAAAGTCTTACATAATAAGACAACTACATGATGTTTAGCTCTTGTGTTGAGGGACTATTAGCTTAACATGCTTTTATATGTCAATTAATACTTGGGAGAGATTAATTGATCATCCTAATGACTTAATAATAACACTTGATGAATGAACTAAGTAGATAAAGATTAGGAGTCCATTAAAAGTTGTTAAGTGAAGTTAAACCCTTAGCCACCTTTCTCCATTGATTGTCTCCCAAATAACTTTCTTTGTCATGATTAAATTTATTTTTAATTTCTTATTTTCAATTACAAGCATTCATTTACTTTGATTCTCTAAATAATATAAGAAGTAAAATACTTAATACGTAAACTCGATCTTTATGGGAACAATATCTATACCCTTCAAGTACACTGTATTACTTATGAATAGTGCACTTATAGATTAAGGGTATTTTATACTTTGCACACACCTATCATCTACCAAGTTTTTAGTGCCATTGCTAGGGATCAATGACTCTAATACTAAGTTATTATTGTTGTACTAATCTAGAATTTTATCTTTTGCTTCTAACTTATGTTTCTTATTTCTTTGCTTTAGATGCATGACTAGAACTTAGAATCCAAAAGATGAAGAAGATCTACTCCCTCCTGATCTTAAAATTGAATGCACTCTAAATCAAAGAAGGTGAGAACATTAAAGAAATCAAGAGAAGGAAAATCAAAAAAATTGATCTCTGAAGGAATTCATTATGCCGCCTCTTGAAGGTTTGCAATCGATTGTCACAAGATCAAACGTCAATGCCAACACTTTTGAGATCAAACTGACATTCATCCAAATGCTTGAGAACACTCTTTTGTTCCATAGCCTTTCTCATAAAGATCCTAATGCTCATAATGCAAACTTTTTGGAGATTTGTGATACTTTTATGCAAAATGAAATGTCTGCGAATACTGTAAGGCTACACCTCTTCACTTTCACTCTTAAAGATAAGGCTAAGGTATGGATCAATTCATTGGAGCTTAGAAGAACTACTACATGGGACCAATTTTATTAAGCTTTCCTTAACAAATACTTTCCTTTACTGAGGATTGCAAGGGTTAGAAATAAGATCAATACATTTAGCCAAAATGAGAAAGAGACTTAGAATGAAGCTTGGGAAAGATTTAAGGATCTTTTGAGGAGATGCCCAAATCACCAAATTATAAAATGGTCAATCATGCATACATTCTAAAATGGACTTTTTAGGCAAATCAAGATCACCATAGATGCAACTACTAGAGGCTTTCTTTTGGACAAAACTATAGGTGTTGTGTATGATTTAAAGATAATGACAAATAAAAATTATCAAGCTTATGAGAGAAGTCCACTAAAGAAAGTAGTAGAAATTCAAAACTTGGATACATTGCAAGCATTACAAGTTCAAGTATCATCTTTAACTAAGCAATTATGTTTTTTTAGTTATAATGCATTATCTTCTCCTTTATTAAAGGTTATGTACGATTTTCGTGGTCAAAATGGGCATAAAAGTATTAATTGTCAAGTGAGGAATCCTTTTGCTCAAGAACAACTAAAATTTATGATAAACTTTAACTATCAACCTAATAACCTTTACTCTAATCCATATAACCCTGATTGGCAAAATCATCCTAACTTCTATTAGTCAAACAACAACAATCCTAAACCATAAAGGCCACTTGGTTTTCAATTCCTACCACCAATTACCAACCTCAAGAAAAGAAATCATGCTTAGAAAACCTCATGGAAAAATTTATCACCAAAACTAATGCTAGACTTAATCACTAAAATTAGATGATTAGGAAGCTTGATGCTAAAATAGATCTTGTCAATGAAAACCACTCATCTTCCATCCATAACCTTGAGATCCAAGTAGGACAAATAGATAATTCCTTAGCTTTAGTTTTCAAGGCACCTCACTAAACAACTTTAAAATCAATCCTAAAGACTAGGAAGGAATGGTAAGGAGTTTCATTCAAAAGTAGAGGAAGAGACGAAGAAAGAAGGCAAAATAGATCAAGAAGAAGAGCCCATTATGGAAGACAAGTCGTCAGATAAATTTAAGCTAGATGTACATCTCATTCTTTTGCCTTTAAGACTTAAGCAACATATGGTGGATAAGTAATTTGCCAAAATTTTAAAGATACTTAAGAAGATCTAAATCAACATCCCCTTTATGGAGGCACTTGCCTAAATGCCAAAGTATGTAAAGTTCATAAAGGATATGCTTTCAAAGAAAAGAAACTTAGAGGTATGTGAAAAAGTCGCATTAACTAAAAAGTTTAGTGCCATTTTCCTTAATAAACTACCTCCAAATAGAATAGACTAAGGGAGTTTCATTATACCTTGTGATATTGATTGTCTTTCATTTGATAAGGCTCTTTGTAATCTAGGCTTTAGTGTTAATTTAATGCCTTTGTCTTTATTTGAAAAATTAGGTATTGTTAAGATGAAGACAACAAGGATTTCCCTCCAATTAGTGGATAACTCCATCATATATCCCTGTCGAATAATGGAAGATGTGCTCATTAAAGTAGACAAATTCATAATTTTTATGAATTTTATAATGCGTAACATGAAACAAGATATTAAGATTCCTTTATGTTCATGAAGACCTTTCCTTGCAACTAAAGGTGTTGTAATTGATGTTAGAGAAGGAACCATCTAACCTTGTGTGTAAGAGATGAAAAGGTGGTGTTCAATATGTACAAGGCCATCAAGAAGCCATTGGAGGATAAAATGTGTTTAAGAATTGACATCATATAAGAGTGTCTTGAAAAAGCCTTTTAGAAAAAGGAGGAATATCCTAAAATTGAAAAGGTAGCCATGGTAAGAGTAGAAAATGAGGAACTTAAAAACATCTATAAGGTAAGTACCCCTACTCTTGAGGCAAGTCACATTCCTTCTATGTCTTCTTTAGTGGAGCCCTTGGACTATGAGAAATATCTTAAGGTAACTCCACCTTCCATTCTTAAACTGCACAAACTTTAGCTTAAATGTATACCTTTTCATCTTAGGTATGCATTTTGGGAAAATATAACACTTTACCAGTTATCATTTTCAATAAGCTCATATAAGAACAATAAGAAAAATCGTTAAAAGTGTTAAGACATAGGATTATAGCCTTAGGTTGGACTATAATGGACATTAAAGAGATTAGTCCTACATTTTGCAAGTATAAAATCTTAATGGAGGAAAATCATAAACCTACCATAGAACACTAAAGAAGGCTTAATCTTAAAATGAAATAGGTAGTTGGAAACTAGATTGTCAAATTACTAGATGAGGGGATTATCTACCCTATTTTGAATAGCCTTTGGTTACTCTAGTTCAAGTAGTTCCTAAGAAAAGGGTAATGATGATAATAATCAATGAAAACAATAAGCTTATTCCTACTATAATTTTGATGGGGTGAAGAATGTGCATTGATTATAAGAAATTGAATATGTTAACTAATACAAACAATTTTCCTTTGCCTTTTATTAATCAATTGTTTGAAAGACTTGTAGGGCAATAATATTTTTATTTTCTAGATGGATATTTTAGCTATTACCAAATTCAAATAGCACTAGAGGATCAAGAGAAGATAACATTCACATGTCCCTATGGTATCTTTGCCTACCAATACATGACATTTCAACTATGCAATGCACTGACCACCTTTTAAGATGCATAATGGTTATAATTTTTGAGATAGTGAAGAAATGGTTGAAATATTCATGGATGATTTTTTTTGTTTTTGGTAATTCTTTTGATGATTAATTGGCTAACCTTGATAGGGTCTTATAAAGAAATGAGGGGACCAACCTAGAGCATAATTAAGAAAAGTGCCACTTCATGGTACATGAAAGTATAGTTATTGGACACAAAATATCATATAAAGGCATTGAGGTGGATCAAGCCAAGATTGAGGTTACAAACAAATTACCTCCTCCAACATCCATCAAAGGCATTAAAGTTTCTTTTGCCATGTCGAATTTTATATGTGCTTTATAAAGGATTTTTTAAAATTTCTAAATCCCTTTGTGATCTTTTAGTTAAAGATGTTCCCTTTCACTTTACTAATGATTGTTTGGATGCCTTTAATCGGTTGAAGAAAGAACTCACCTCTACTATCATAACTAAATAGGATTGGTCCTTGCCATTTGAATTGATGTTTGATGCAAGTGATTTTGCTATAGGAGTTGTTTTGGGACAAAAAAAAAAAAGGATAAAAAGCTTTATGTCATTTACTATACCAGCCAAAACCTTAATGATGCATAAATCAATTATGTCACAATGAATAAAGAACTCTTTGCTATATTTTTTTTGCTTTTGATAAGTTTAGATCCTATTTGCTTGGCTCTAAAGTTATTGTTTATACTGACCATGTAGTTATTAGCTACTTGTTTGCCAAGAAGGATGTAAAACCAAGGCTCATAAGATGGGTATTATTACTATAAGTGTTATATTTGGACATTAGAGATAAAAAAAAAAAGGCTTGAAAATCTAGTAGTGGATCATCTATCTTTCTTGGAGCATCTTTAAGAAGAAGAGGTATGTAACCATATAAATGAGATTTTTTCAGATGAACTCTTTCTTTTTAAGGCTTTCTAAACTCTTTAGTATGTGAATTTTGTAAATTATTTCATAAGTGGTAGCATTCCTCATGATTTCAATTCCCACCAAAAGGAAAAGTTTCTTCATTATGTTAAATCATATTTTTGGGAAGAACTTTATTTGGTTAAAGAGTGTGCCGATGGAATCATAAGGAGATGTGTAACGACCATTTTCATTTGCAAAACTCATAACATTCATGTCCAAAATACATATGCATAAAGGTTTTATTCATTATACATACACAATTAAACATGTATTTAATGTATATATATGTTAACTAATTTCAAGGCTAGTGACTATAAACTGGTTCCTATCTAGATATATGTGCATGACAAAAGGAGAGAGAAAGACTTGGAATTCAACCGACGACCTGTGGTCCATGTGTCTCGATGCAAAACCCTAAGCACCAAAATGTCCAATCTTATGCTTCAGTATCTGAAAAAAAATTTGCAATTTGGTAAGTCGTGACTCAATGAATAAAAACAATAGTCAAATTCTTATGGCACAATCAATATAAGAATATCATTAGGGATACATTACAAGTATAATAATTGACTATGCAAATGCAAGTGTAATATATTTATTTTTGTGTTGTGACCTTACAAGGCAAACACTGCTTCTGAGAAATCATGTGATTCAAGTGACATTTGATTTTGTTGGCTAGCATATAACAAGTGAACCATTTGATCCATAACATGTGCCAATGGAACATATTAATCCATCTTCCATATGATTTGTAAGTGTTTGACAAACCGGTCACAACATCCTTTTAGTTCCATATGCAAGTGTTCATAACAATGGTATACCAAGTAATTATTGAGACCATATAATTCTCATTTGACTTGTATTCATATATAAAAGGTAACAATTCAATCACATATACATATAATAGACATAATCACATCATAAAATTATCACACATATACATATTAGAATCTAATTATTGTTTTTACTCACCTTTTGATGTAACCAAACTTTACGGTAGGTTTGGTTCTCTTTCTAGGGCTTTCTCAAAGTGTTGAGATCCTAAAATTTGATACATACATGATTATAAATATGCCAAAATGATTATGAATGCTTGGTATGCAACTATGGCATGATCCATGCAAATGGAACTAGTGGTTATGCATGTTTTTCGTTATATGGTACCCTGAGCTTGCTACACTCTCACAACAATAATTCTAGATATACTTATGCAAATGACTTGATTCTTTTTTTTTTTTTCAAATAAACTAGACACATAATGATATAACATATTCAAATTTCAGGCCAATATAAGACACACAGAAAATGGGGTAAATTTTTGAATTTTGCTCTATTTCAATGTCATCTCAGTCTGAGAAGGTCTAACATTCTTGGGTATATCTCAAATTGTACAAATCAAATTGCAAAACTGGTTTACCAAAAGTTATGCAACACATGAAGGAACATTGTTCATG
>CATIWR010248527.1:0-22635 GCA_949677035.1 Omphalea diandra
TCGCGATTATCATGCTACTTTGGAATTCATCAACTTCTTTATTTCTTCTTGAGGGAATGATTCAATTCTGCAATAACAACACTTATTTGAAACATTAGTGATGATCAATCTAATTTGTCAAGATCAGAAGAGGTTTTAAACCTAGGATTGATTATTCTAGTTCAACAAATCTAATATACAACTTGACTAATTTAAGTCTAATATAATCCTAAAACTAATAGTTGTGAGAAATTGATCTTTAAAATCTTTAATTTAAATTATAAAATATACCAATTAAATATTATCTTATAACAAAAATATAAAATAACCATCCCAATAAATCTCTTAATTTCCTAACTCTAGTAATCCTACTAATTAATTATTTTTAGCAAACTACCCCAAACATATTCTAAATTGAATAATAGTTAAATCTAGTATAATAACCTTTAACGCTTTTAATCCAAAAATTTCAAGAAAATTATACATAAATTTAGACATATCCATAATATTGCATATAAAATTTGAAGTTAAATTGAGGTTAATTAGTACCTCAAATAATTATTACAATTGCATTATTCTACATAGCAGTCTCTACAGGATAGCAGATACAAAAAAAAAAAAAAAAATTTATTAGACCAACATTGAATCTATTTTAAAAATTCTCAAATTAATATATAACGAACTAGACATATTGAAAAATACTTCATATAAATTTTCAAATTAAAATATTATTATTTATTATTTTAAATTAATTATTTTTCATAATAGTACTGAACATATGTGCTATCAAACCACTTTTGATAATAATCCTATACATATATTTTTTTTTTCATTATTCTCAAATTTTAATATATAATACTAGATAGTCAGATCATAAATATATAACAAGGTCAATTATGGAAGATCATTATAACTTTTGATGTGAAATTTTAAATCTAATACTCAAAATTTGTCTCTACATAATGGTCACAATAGTTCAATCTAACTAATCTAAACTTTCTATTTTGCTATAGTTGCACGTCAAGGTCATTTAATCTCAAAAATATATATAATATATAGATATGCACGTTAAGGTCATTTAATCTGAAAAATATATATAATATATAGATATGTAATTATTCATTATAACTAAATTAAAGCTCTAGCTGGATTTTCTAATTTAATTTCAAGTAAAACTCGAAATTGAAATTCTAGGATTTACTTTCAATTTAATTCATCAAATTCATTTTGTTTCAATCCATCCACATCAAATTAAATATTCTAGATTGACAATAAATGTTTCAAGAAAAAGGAATAGATTTACTCATCTTCAAGAGACACTTGATAATTCTCAAAGCTGTTAAAATATTTGTTGAAGACCTTTAAAAAACTTAAATTTCTTCTTCTTTTTTTTATTTTTTATTTTTTTTAACCTCAATCTACCTCCACTATTATTTTATGGGCAACCACCAATTGGCCTATTTGGCATAAATACATACTCAATGTTTAGTTAACCTAGTTTGTCAATTTACTAAACTAGCCCTTTAACAAATTATTAAACTAATCCTTTAAACTTTAATCTTGTTAATTGTATCCAATTATATAAAATTAACACTTATATATCTATTTTCTAATTTAATTATTTAAAACTTAAATCAATAATTTTAAACACTAATAATTCAGTTATATTTATAAAATGTATATTAATTTATATTTAAAATATTTATAATTATATCTAGATATTATTTTATATAACTAAATGATAAATTTACTTGAATATTAGAATTATGAGAATACTCTTATTACCTAAATTAATAGAATTAAATCAAAGATGTTACATTCTTACTCCCTTTATCAATTTCGTCCTCAAAATTGCTTGTACGTATATTATGTAAGTCCAATAAATTAGTTAGCGTATGAATATTAGGTACGTATGTGATATGAAATACACATGTGATATAAGTATTAGGGTCATTGCATTTTGTCCTTAATTGATTTTGCTCAAAATTGTTTCACATACCTGTATTATCAAAAAATGGGGATAGTGAGACTTCATCAACTCTCCACTCTCCCAAGTATATTCCTTCATATAACGATTCCTTTATAATACCTTAACAGAAGCCACATCTTTATTCTACAATTTCTTAACTTGTTGATCCAAAATTGTTGTCGATTGTTCCCCATAAGAATAATCCTCTTTAATCTCAATTGTCTGAAGTATAATCATATGGTTGGGGCTTAACACATGTTTCCTCGACATGGACACATGAAAGACTAGATGTACTAGAGCATGCTCAAGCGGTAAGTCTAGCTTATAAGCTGCAACTCCTATTCTCTCTAACACCTCATATGGACCTATGTACCTCGGAGATAACTTGCCCTCCCTACCAAATCTCATAACTCTTTTTATAGGAAATACATTTACATAATCTCTCGTAAAGAGCTTTAAATGCCTTCTCCTAAGGTCTGTGTAGCTCTTCTGTCGACTAAAAGTGGTCTTTATTCTATCTCAAATTAAAGGAACCTTTTCACTTGTATACTATAGTAACCTTGGACCTTCAATTCTCCTTTCACCAACCTTCTTCTAAGATAATGGAGTTCTACACCTCTTCCCATATATAGTCTTATAAAGAGCCATGCCTATTGTAGCTTGGTAATTGTTATTATAAGCAAATTCCACCGAAAGTGATCCTCCTAACTACCTTCAAAATCTAAAGCACATAACCTCAACAAATCCTCTAAAATCTATAAAATCCTCTTAGACTACACATTTGTTTGAGGATGAAAAGTTGTGCTAAAATCCAAACTAGTGCCTAATCCCTCATATAGCTTCTTATAAAATCTAGAGGTAAATTGAGCCCCTTTATCAAACACAATAGACACTAGTACTCCATGAATACACACTATTTTATCTATATACTTTAGCATATTGAAGGTGGTTTTAACAGCTAAAAATTGGTAGATTTAGTTAATCTATCCACAAACACCCAAATTGATATGAACTCTTATTAGATCTAGGTAGCCCTGTAACAAAATCCATGGTGACTCTCCCCTATTTCCATTTAGGTAGCTCAAGTACCTTTAGCAACCTAACTAGTTTTTGATGTTCATATTTGACCATTTTACAAGTTGGCACTAAAAAACATAATCAAGAAATATGGATCTTCATCTTACACCACTAATACATTTATCTTAAATCACGATGCATCTTGGTAAAACTGAGATACATCATATAAGCTAAATTATAAGCCTCTCTCATTATCTCTATCCTCAAACCATTTACATCTGGTACACACAATCTTGTCCCATACCTAAGAATGCCATCACTTTCAATCTGGAACTTTTTCATTCACCCTTCTAAAACTCCTTTCCTAATTGCCTCAAGATTATCATCACGCCTCTAAACCTCCTTAATCCTATCTAGCAAAATAGGCCTCAACTTAAAATGAGCCAACAACCCACCTAACTTAGACACCTGAATTTGTAATCCACTATCCCATAATTCATGCACGTCTCTAACAATCAATCGTCTAACTTCTGCAATATGAGCTAAACTACCTATTAGCTTCTGCTCAAAGCATTAAGAACTACATTTGCTTTTCTAGAATGATAATGAATAATATAGTTATAGGCCTTTAAAAATTCAACCCATCTTCTTTGCCTAAGGTTCAGGTCTTTCTGATTATACACATATTTAACATTTTTATGATTTGTAAATTTCTTATAAATTACCCCAAACAAGTAATGTCTCCACTTTTTTTAAAGCAAAAATCATAAAAGCCATCTCGAAATCATGTCTAGGATAATTTTGCTCATGCTTTTTCAACTGGCCAGAAGCATAAGTAATAACCCTTCCATGCTATTTCACCCAAACCTATACTTAAGGCATCATAATAAACAGTAAACTACTCTAACCCTTTAGGTAAAACTAACACTGGTACTAAAGCCAATCTCTCCTTCATAGTGTTAAAACTCTTCACATAATTCTCATCCCAAGTAAACTTAACACTCTTCCTAGTAAATCTTGTTAATGGTGTGCTAATATGGCCAAATATTGCATAAATCTTTTGTAATACATGGTAAAACCTAGGAAACTCATGATCTTAATGACTATATTAGATTTAGGCCATTCCATTATTGCCTTCACCTTTTTAGGGTTAACCCTAATACCTTATGCAAAAACCATATGCCTAAAAAATATTACCTTGTCCAACCAAAACTAACATTTTGAAAGCTTAGCATAAAACTTATGTTCTCTCAAAGTTTGCAACACTAACCTCAAGTGCTCCTTATGCCTCTCCTTACTTTTAAAGTAAACTAAGATATCATCAATGAAGGTAGCTATAAACTTATCTAGATAATTCCTAAGTGCTATATTCATCATATCCATAAATGCAATAAGTGCATTTGTTAGCATAAGAGACATAACTAAAAATTCATAATGACTATACCTAGTATGAAAAGTTATCTTTTATATGTCACTCTCCTTAATCTGTAACTGGTAATATCTTGACCTCAAGTCTGTCTTTGAAAAATACCATGTCTCTTGTAATTGATCAAATAAGTCATCAATCTTGGTGTAAGCATCATACTTTGGGCCTCTGGATATGAAGCTCGACGATGAAAATCATTGAATACATCCTTATAATGTAAGCGAATTATCAACAGAAGAGATAAAAGCCTTAGGAAACCTTGGAAAAGCCTCAAGCCAAGCCTAAGACCAAAGTGCAACATGAAGCTCACAACCAAAGTCCAATTTGCTAGCCTGAATACATGGGATTTATCTCCCTATTAAGCAGGGCTATATAACCCACATCTAAGGTTGTACAACCCTTCCTTAAACCCTAACCCCTATAACCTTTTGGAACTGGTCTTCTCCTAAACCCTAGGGTTATGCAGTCTTGACAGATGGATGTATAAATCATTCTTGATTGTAGACCTTGCATATAAACCTTAATTCCAAGAGATTCATCTCCTTTTTTGTGATTGGACATAGACATGGTGCAACCATAATCATTTCTAGCCTTAGTGCACCCTTCTCCCTTTATAAATGGCCCATATTTTGACCAAAAAAAAAAAAAGAAAGAAAGAGAAGCTTGAAAACCCTAACAAAACTCTATCAAAATTTCCTCTCAAATCATACTTAGCATACCCTAAATCCTAATTCATTCTAAGGTAGAACAAGACTAATCTTTATACTTTGGTCCATTTTCGAAGCATTTTGGAGGATGTAAATTAGTTAGTAAGCTTCTAAGGGAAAAAGATCATCGAAGAAGGCATCCAAAACCCATTTATCCCTATCTTCTTCTTCTTCTTCTTTTCTTCTTTTATTTTTAAAATTTAGAAAATAGGGGTTGTACAATCTTGATTGTAGGTTGTACAACCTTGTCTCTAGGCTGTATAACCTCTATTTTGTGCTATATGACATAGTTTATTTGGAGACAAATTTGCAAAATTTTTGTTGCTTCTCTATCCATATTTTTCCTTTTTTAAACCTCTTTTTTTGAGATGTTTTAATGTTCTAGTAGTAGATTAAAATGAGGTATAAAACCTTAGGACTTTTATTCACTTTAAAAAAATGGAACTTTGGCATGGTTTTAAAGTGATTTCACAAGTCTTGCTCATACAATGCTTTATGTTCTTTCACTTATGATTTAATATGATGATTTTGGTTATACTTTAATCACTTTAGGGCAATGACCAAGTGAGGAACTTATGGTTCCAAGGATCTTCAGAGCTCTTCTTATGTTTGTGTTCATGTATAGAGCTTGTGAATAGTGCTTTGGCCATATAATCATCCACTTTGATTTGCATTCTGACCTCCTTGATGGTTAGTAATGTCTATGGATGCCTAACTTTTTGTAAGTAATGAAAATTAGTGTCATCAACCCTAGGATCTCTTTTGTAATGAGTTTTGCCTTAGGTCATTCAACATCCTCTAAGTGCCTTGCATTGCATGTTTACCACTTTAATGCTCATAGTTCATGTACTTTGATCTTATTTTGCTTGCTAGTTGATGTTGGCTTATGTTCATTGTGGGTTTAGATGCATGTTTAGATACCTTTGCATAGAAGGTATGGTAATGTAGCTTTGTTTGTGTGCTTTATTCATTTACCTTATTTCCTTCCTTTTGTTATTCGATCGCTAACTTGTTATGTTCCTTTATGTTTAGGTGTTCTTACTTGAGTTAGTCTAAGAATTTAGTCTTAACCATTATCCTATATGATTATGGATGATTGTGATATATTATATGCATGGACAATGTATGATAATTCCTATACCATGATGCATGACCCCCTCTCCCTTTTAGATGGTTATGCTTGAAAGGATGTATGGATATATATGATGATCCTTATACAATGATGCATGACGCCACTCCCCTTTGGATTGATGGAATGATTTGATTGACTTGATTATGCTAGAGGCATGCCTAGGGTTGTTAAATTAGACTAATCAATAACTTGGTTAAAATATTAAAAGTGGACCAAAAATAATCAAAGGCCAGATCCTAATATTTAGGTGATTTGGTGATATCTAACCTCTTCCCCAAGCTGTACCCAATGGACCTAATCTTTTATGGGGTGAAGACAAAATGGGCCTTCTAATATAATTAGATTAGGTTTAAATTTTGCAACCAAAGTCGGGTGGCAACTCCACATTTTCTAAGGATGGTACCGATGTATTATCTCGTATTTAATCCCTCGGTGACCATCACTTTGGATTTTAGGCTTTGAATTGCATAAAGCCTAAAAGGATTCCCTGTTGGTCAAAAACACGTACCATATCTTGGGGTCATTACTAATGTAAAACCTCCCAACCTCTCGATCCCCCATTGATTGATAGGAGGATAATGTCGTAAGCAAGATTCCACTAGTTCAAGTGAAACCGAGGCGCTCATAGTGGCAAGTCCACTCCGGCTCAAAATTAACTTTGTGTTTAATCTTTAGTTCTCTTTTAATATTTTAAACTTGTTATTAAGTAAATCCCTTACATTCATGTAGTCTTCACACTTCACCATGAGTACTAGGTTGCCCTTAGATAAATCAATGGTTCTCCAAACTTAAGACTTGAGCTCCATTCGGGCTTATGAGATTGCGAAGAGGATTCATCTTTCTTGAGCCTAGTACCTTCATGTATATTGAATGAGGGATCACAACAACCGTCATCTAAGCTTATAGGAGTAATAAACTACAACAACCCTCTCAACTATTAGGCATATGTAGGAGCTAATAATACCTTGGAATAGGGCACCCACTTGTTTGCATTTCTTATTTAAAGAAGAGTGAAAGTCTAAAGAACATGGTTAGGTATCCCTAATATAAGCATAAATGTTACTATGCCCTTTTGATACAATTATCCCGCACATGTAAATACTTGTGTATCTTCTCCCCCCCATGTAAATACTTTCTATATACATCCATTTCCCTTTAAAGGGATATCGCTCTAAGTGTGTACATATTCCTTTAAATAATATATGGGTTCTTCTTTTAGTACCATTATGTATATGTTCTTTTAAGACTTTAACTATTCTTGGTTTGAGGTGACCTTGCACATTCTTTACCCTACGATGGTACAAGTATGAGGCCTTACCTAAAAAAGAGCCACTAAACCTCATGTGTGGGAGGAATAAGGTTGGAAAGATCTTTTACAAAATGATTTGTGTACGACGTGAATTGATTACTTGTTTATGCATCATATTGACAACCTTTGTCTTGCAACTATCATAGTTCCATCTAAACCCTCGTTGAAAAGAAGGGGCAACCGAGTTGCTAAAAAGAGTAAGATACCAAGTCTAAGCTCAAAAATTGACTCGATCATGGAGCCAATCATACCATTAGAGGCCTTGAAATAGATAATGACTAACTTTAACTACAAGATGGAAGAAAGGATTGTTGAGGAGGTAAAAAAGTTCATCAATGAGATTCTTAAAAAAGGGACACCTCTACTAATAAAACTGACAAAGAGAAAGCACCAATAGAGGCCCCTCAACCTATGGTGATTGATGATGATATATTTAGGATAAAAGAATATCATGAGGTGAGCTTGCTGGGGAAGTGGGAGTACCACTATTATTCTAAACAAACCCATAGAGAGTGAGAAAGAGAACACTTGGTTTGATGACTTCACTAAACAATTGGAGAAAATATAGAATGCTTTGGGAGCTAAAGGTTTAGAGAAGTGAACAAACATTGAGGAATTGCTTGCTTACAAACTTGAGAGGCTTTTAACTAATTTTTGCATGCCTGAGCTTTAAAAGTTCACAGGAACCTATAATGCAAAGAACCATGTCTGCTCGTATATGCTAGTTATGAAGGTATCCAGGGTTCTAAGGGACATTATGTTAGAGTTTTTTGAATTGTGATCAGAAAGGTCCATAAAGACATGGTCCTTCAACCAACTAAAGAGTGCCAGAGAAGATTGGAAGGAATTGATGGAAGCTTTAGAGAGGCACTATGCTTGTAATTTAGATCTAAAGCTCACATTATAAGAGTTAGAGTCTTTGAAGCAGAATATTAGTGAAAGCTTCAATGACTACATTGGGAAATAGAACAAGATGGCCTTACATGAGACCACAAGGCTTATAGAAAAAGAGCAAGTCAAGATGATTGTCAAAGGGGCCTTACTTAGTATTAGTGCTAGAATAAGGGGAATGTCGATTAGGAACTTTAAGGACTTTTGAGAAATAGGTTTGCAAACTTAAGAGTTGGAATATGAGTAGAGAAGGCAGTATAGGGGTAGAAGAAGCACCCTATCTTAGCCTCGGGCTAAAGGGAACAAGACGATTAATGTTAACACAGTAAGAATGCCAGGACAATTCACTAATTTGGGGATGCCTCTATCTAAGGCATTTGAGAGATTGTAAAAGAACAGAGTGTTGAAGCCTTTTTAGCATTGAGACCATCTCCTAATCTACTACCCAAGGGGTATGATGCCAATGCCTATTATGTTTTTCATTAAGGAGCATGTCATAATACAAATGATTATTACAAATTGAGATATGAGATTTAGGATCTCATTGACAATAAGATTATTGTTTTATCAAATTCTAGAAGACCTAACATCTAAAGGAACCCTTTCTTAAACTATTATGGTGTTCCTCCCCTAAGTCATGGGACAGTTATGATAGATTTTGAAATTATTAAGGAAGTTGTTATTATTACTATCCAAAAAGTCTTAAAGAAAGCTATGTTTGTTTACACTATTAACCCCTAGAAAAGGTCAGATAAGGAGACAAAAAAGGTGCCAATGAAGAGAATGATTCAACTGTGGAAGGAGAGTGATGAAGAAAAAGAAACTGGATGAGTAAGCCATGTAACTCGATGTGGGAAGTACTACCCTAACATATAGGCCCCCAACGAACTAAGGGTTGAGAAGAAGATGAATGAAATCATTGTGAAGGAGAAAGAGGATGAGAATCCTATTGTCAAATAGTTAAAGAAGGTTTCCACTCAAATCAATATATGGGAGTTGCTCATTACCTCTTAGGAACATAAGAGGGCCATGGTTGAGGCTCTGTCTAACCCGTTCATCTCTAGTGAAGCCAACCTAAATGATGTTATCACATTGGTGATTCATAAGGATAAAATCACTTTCTCGAATGAGGATTTGCCACTAAAAGGAAGGGATCACAATCTGGACCTATTCATTCAAGCTAAGGTAAAGGGGAGACATATGCCATATGTGATGGTTGATGATGGGTTTAGGATTAACATCTGCCCCTTGAAGTTCATGCATAAGTTTGGATTATCTAAGAAAGATTTTACAGCTTATGATAGTGTCATTCAAGCTTATGATGATAGTAAAAGGTTAGCTTTGGGTGTGTTCAAGACCCTACTAACAATGGGAATAGTAGAGATAATGATGAAATTCACAGACTTTGATATTCCAATCACCTTCTTAATTATTATTAGGAAGACCATGGTATCACCTACTGGATGGTGTGCCCTCCACTGTTCATTAGAAAGTTAAGATTCCTTATAAAGGAGAGAAAGTGACCATTTATGCAAAGCTTGAGGAAATTGTGTCAACTTTATGTTTGGCTATTTTGCATCTTCGAGGGTTTCAAGTTGCTGGATTTACTATCAAGTGGGTTGATTCTAAAGTAATAGGGATTACGAAGAGTAAGAACTTTCTGCCAAGATAAGTGTTAAGGAAAAATTCTATCAATATATTAGAGTTTCTAGAGCTTCTTATTCAAACTATAAGGAAAGGATTGGGGTATTATGGTAAAAGGTTAGAGTTAGAAGTGAGGGATTTGCACAGACAACTATTAGATTTCTTTGTGAAAAAAGGAGAAGTCGTTAGAGAAATTGAACAAAGGATCACTGAAAGTGAAATCATTAGGCAATGATAAAGATGAACTCATAAAGGCCTTTTGCTAGATGGATGTTGGTGAACTAGGATATTTGGTTTATCAAGAGTCATCAGAAGAGGAGGACAGGAAAAGGAAAAGAAAAAAGAAAGACAAATAGATTGCAGGGATAAAGAATGATGAAAAATCAAGTCAGTTTATGGTTTTGTATGGTCCTAGATCTACATGGCCATAAAATGAAAAGAAGAGGATCAATGGGGAAAGATTTTAGAAAAGCTCTTGACATAATTTGGAGGCCTGAAATGGCAGTTGCAAAATGCATATTTAGAATGGGTATTTATAGAAGAAGATAAGGCTATTTAGTGCTTGATAGTTATGCACTACTCAATTAGTCTATACAGCCCCTGAGCAAGTCTATGCAACCCCTGAGTAGGTTTGTACAACCATCAAATAGGTTTGTGCAAACCTTATCTTGGGCTGTATAGCCCCCCCTTAATTCGTGAAAAATTTTGGTAGTCTCCCCTTTGTACTTCAGACTTAAACATCATTTGTACCTATTCTAAAAAACATATGTATAAACAAATATTGGCTAATGGTTCAACAAACACTCAAAATATAGAATGAGAAGCTAGAATCATTTTTTATTCAAAAACTAAATGCTTTAGAGTTTGACTGAAGTGGAGGCAAAATCACCCCGGTACATCCAATAAGAATCCTGACATCCCTTTTGCGTTGAGGCTTTCAAATTGCTCGATAAAACTATACAACTGTGCAAAATATCAATGATAATCAAATTGTATTGTAATGAAGGGAAAAGTAAGGAAAACCCTAAAAAAACTAATTAGAGGCCTCTTGAGCTTAATTCTCCATGCTTCTCAAAGGTGTCACCTCAGAATTGGCCTCGTTGTTTCTAGCTATATACACTTTATCAATGATTTCTTGAGCTACGGTCTTAATTTTTGCCTCTACCTTCGTTAGGTGCTGATCCTTATCTTTGATCTCCAGTTTAGGCACTGAATCATCTCCTATAAGAAACGCAAGGGTTAGGATGCATAGGACACAAAACACATAAGATGTTGATCATGAACATGCACACATCCTTTTTGCATTTATTACGTATGTTCCTTTTCTTATTACTAACCTGCATAGCTCACGTTTACTATGTTACAACCTTTTTAAGGGTAGAGATCATATCAACCATGGCCTTAGCTTGAACACAAGGAATCGACAAAAAGAAAGGAAAGCAAACACTTTTATCAATAAAAGCCTACATCATAGCCAGTGTATGAGGATGTAAGAAAAGGGAACTCACATGTGCTATCCTTTGGTGCTTTAGAAGGAGGGTTGAATAGGCTAATGACAAGTAAAAACAATTAAAAAATGTTGCCATGACAATGAAAAATCGAGACAAGCAGTTTATAGAGTTTCAACACAATCCTGCCTATGTCTTCTCCTCTAGTTTTCCCACTAGAGCCATTCACTAACAAGATTACAATAGTAGATTTTGAGCACTACCAATCCATTACAAGTAGACTTTTAAGTGTTACTAAAATCATTTTCCAAAGTAGTTTGTAGGTACTACCTTAGACCTTTCACAAATAATGGTTTTAGATCTTATAAGATCTTTTAACCAAAAGCTTTCTCAAAAGAATTTACAATTTAAAGATGAGAAAAAACACTCTCACTCAAGCAATAAATAATATAGAATACACTCATAAGTTATACTTGATTTGGTGGAGGATTTTTGAGAGAAGTCTTAAAGCTTATTCTTCAACTCTATTTTGAAGATAACTTTTTCAAGCTTTTGACAATGATCTTGCCTTGAAGCTAGATCACACTTATTTCACCCTTTAATTCAAAAATTGCTTTCATAATTGAAAATACTCATTGTTTGCCATTTTTCTCTGCTTATATCTATTATGAGAGGGTCTTTCTGTGGGCTAAGACATGGAATTAGCTATTAGAAATAAGGTTGTCACTCCATGCCCATTGTTAGGTGAGAATTCAACCTTAAAAATCATTGATCTCATTTAAATGCCCATTGGAACTATAAGTTAGTGAGAGATTTGCCTAGATGTTCATCTTCTAATTTTCTCAATTTCTTAAGTCACCAATTCCTTCAACGACTATTAGAGCTTCTCAATGCCTGTTGGAATTCAACTTCAACTCCTATTGAGATATGGTCAATGCCTATTTTAATTTTCTGGAAGGAAGTGAACTTGATGCTCTATTTTTTAAGATTTTTTACAGTGCTTCAACAACCGTTGGCAAGCTTCCATTGCCCTTGAAAAAGATCTCGATGCTTGTTACAAATATGAAGGTTCCCCGTTTGAGGGTCCAGAACTTTTAGCTTTGCCTAGGAACTTTTCTAATGCTTATTGGCAAAAATTCAATACTTGTGTTAAGACTTTGAGAGTTTTGTTCACATCAAGTCACTCGATCTAATGCCTATTGCGAAAATGCATCGCCTATTAAGATATCGATGAGCCATGCATGTTGCAAAATTACAACGCCCATTATTGAAGATCAACTTTTAAGGCTCAAGTGTTTGATACTTTCAACACCTGTTGACTCTTGAGAGAGCCATTGGTTGAGGGGTTTAAAGACCTTTGATCATACTTGGGTGATGTTCCAACGTCTATTGAGAATCTTCAATGCCTAATGATGAAGTACCAATACCTATTAAATGCAATAACAACCATTGGCTTTAACTACTTACAGTTTTTACCAAAAGTCTTTTTTCAAAAGCCTTTGATCAAAAGATTGATGTATCTGTAAGATTTTACACTCAAACTTAGACAAGAGTTAGCTTTTAGATGTGTTTGTAATCAAAACAAGCTTAGTTCACCAAACTCCCAAGCTAGGTTCAACAACATGGGTACTCTTGACCAAGTGATCTGCAATGACAACATAGAGCCTATCAGTGAAGTCATATAAGACTCCATCAAGTTGTCTAGCACAGAGCCAGATCGCTTACTGCTATAGGATCTAGGCCTTTGAAGTTTATCCACAGGCCTATTTACGACCTCGGTCAACAACAATGCTATATGCAGAAGTAGAAGCTATAGGTTTTTGAGTTGCTTGTGTAGCGGTTCCCCAACCTTATGCTAGAGGATGATCCCATCATCAGGTGCATATCGAGGAAATACCTAAATTGTCACGTCTAATAATAGAAAGCTC
This sequence comes from Omphalea diandra, assembly GCA_949677035.1. Lineage (NCBI taxonomy): Eukaryota > Viridiplantae > Streptophyta > Magnoliopsida > Malpighiales > Euphorbiaceae > Omphalea > Omphalea diandra. Next base: position 13,451 of record CATIWR010248527.1, read on the forward strand.
CCAATTAGGGCCTTGATCATTGAAGACCTATATTGGGTCCTATAAAAAATTAGATGCTTCTTCAGCGAGAAGTGTAACACCACAATGAGCTCCCTATGCTCTAGATCCCTCGCCTAAGATATACTTGTGGGCGAAAGCTATGTGACAAGAATCGCATCCCAGCCTTCGCACCGGTAGAAGATTTACTCACCTAAGTACCACTTAAATGGAGGGCCCCACCATTAGTCGATGATTATAGGAAATAGCCTCTACCTCAACCACCTCTAATGGCCACATCTTTATAGGACCCCTCCAATCGAGGTGCAACTATAATAAAGACAAAAGACCATTATAAGTATAAGACCATATAATAATAAATAAATAATTATAACTCACACTATGTCGAAGGCATTTGGGAATATGACCCTCGATAGAGCATATAAAAGGAAATAATGTGCATGCTAGTCGATCACCTTATCAAAATTGTCATCGGTGACCTGGGGTACATCAACTAGTATGCAAGACCTTGACACGGTCCTGGTTCCCTTGAATTGGGGAACACCTCTTATGACTCTCAACAGGTAGTCCCTTTGAAGTATTGGCTCGTGCATGCTAGAGACCGTGGGCAAAGGAACGCTCGAAAAGTGTAGCTCGGTTAGAAATGTGAAGTCCCTAAGTGTGATCTCCAGCTCTTCGATCAAAGGCAGGTGAAAGGTATAGGTCATGTCCATCCACTGCTGGAGAAGTACATGTGTCATTGTCGAGTCGACCTTTAGGGCCTCCTCAAATAGCATGCACAAAAAAGTCCATATCCTAGTCCTCTTTAGATAGGCTACAACCCGAGGATGTAGTGTTTAAAGCCACTTTCTGGAAGGACCCACAGCTCCGCCTCTTGTCTAGAAGGCAATAATCCCTTATAAAAGAAAGAGAACGAATATCAATAAAAATTAAATTAATTATGCATTTATCGAGGTTGAAGGATAAAAAAGTCAAAGAAGTCCAAATTGAGGGGTAGAAAAGCAATAAGTGTTAGTCATTAGGGTTTATTCATAAAATTTGAGAAAAATCATGAAAGTAATTTTCTCGAAAAAAAACCTAGTTCTGATTCAGTATCCACAAGTAAAGCATTACTAGACTGGTAAACCAATAAAATAAATAAATTATAGTTTTATTTGTTTATCTCAAGTACATCCATAATTTATCATAGGCTATTCCATTAATTACCTTTAATCTTTCTTTGTGTCGGTCATATAACAAAGCCTAAGTGCAAACAAATTAAGGCAACCAACCAAACTAATAGACAAAAAATAAAATTTTGCTAAAAATAAAGGGGTGAGTGTCATAGAAGTTATTTCTAAATATTTTATTTTATTTCTAAATAAAGGGGTGAGTGTCATAGAAGTCATATAAGTTAATTACCTTTAGAAGCTAACCTCATGTTTGTAAGCAAAAAAAACAAAAAAAAAGGTAGCACCTTAAGTCTACAATGTCAAGATAGACAGAGAATAAATAAAATAAAATAAAAGGAAAGGAAAGGGATGTGCACCGCTCCCGAGGTGGCTCCAACTAGATGATTACACAGGTTATGTATCGTCAATGTGTCACTAACTAGGGGAAAGCCGAGTGGGATCATCTTTACGGTCACACCCTTCATTGGACTCACCTACGTGAACCCTACTGGGATCGCAACTACTCTAGAACATTTAGTGTTGTGATGTACTCATCGGGGAAAATCCTCTTAGACATCAAACATCTCGTCATCATGGTATTCAGCCATGGTAAACTCCTGCAAAGTTGAGAGAACTTAGAGCTAAGTCCAAAGCTTTGAGAGAGAGAGAGGATGAGAAGCACAAATGAGGCAAATCACTTTCAATAGTGTATATATAGTGGGCCAAGTCTATACAAGCCAAGCAAGTCTATATAGACTTCATGTCTATACAACCATCCTTTGGTCTGTATAGACCCCTTAAAGTTAGCAGGCTCGAATTAGGCTAAGCCCAAGTCTCTCTTTCCTTTCAAGCCCTATTCCTTTTAATTACCCAAGCCCAATGTGTTCCTTTAAGCCTAATTATCCCCCCTCCACCCTCTTTTTTTATTTAGAAGGACCTTCCCAAATTAACAATTCAACAGCCCACGCCATCAAGCAAATTACCAAAAATGCCCTTGTCCATACTAAAGTCTAAAGGAAATAGTTTTACCCTCCAAATTATCAATCAAATTGCAAAATTGCCCTCAAATACTCTAGAGACTAGAACATCAAATCAAATTACAAAAATGCCCTCATTGCTTTCAAAGCACCCAGAGGACACTCCAAGCTTTCAAATTTAAATCATATTCCTAAAATACCCTTCAATGACAAACTTGAACTCCTTTTAGGCCTTAGAAATATTTTTAAGGAAAACCCTTTCGTCCTAGAAATGTCATAACCCAAGGAAGCACTTCCTGCAGCATATAGGCCCAGGCTTATTACCCTAAGATAAAAACAAACCCTCAGGACTGCCAAAACTTCTATAAAGATATCGATTTAATTTTATAAGTGCTAGAAAGGTCTGAAAGACATAAGAACCACCTAGAAGGATCTTTAAGCTAGAACCATCACTTGAAGGACTAAAGTACCCACAAAGAGAAGATTCAAGGACACTAATAACTATAAAAAGCCAATCGCCAAGCATAACAAGCCTTAGTACTTGCTGGAAAGTTGCCAAAACTATTTCAATGCCTACTAGAAAGCTACTAAAGAATATAAAACATTTGGTACTTGCTAGAAAAGTTACTAGAGGAAGCCTAATACTTGTTAGAAAATTGTTGGAATTACACCAAATGTACAAGTACCTACTAGAGAAATGCCAAAATAATCTTTAGTACCTGCTCGAGGATCCCTCCTGGTGTACAACCTCATTAAGTAGGGTTGTATAGCTTAGTAACTAAGGCTGTGTAACCCTCCCTTAAACCTAACCCATAGAACCTTTTAAAATCGGTCCCCCCTTAAACCCTGAGTTTGTGCAACCCTGATAGATGGATGAATAACCTTTTTTTGTTGTACAGCCCGCGTGTAAACCCTAATTCTAGGAGATTCATCTCTTTCTTTATGATTGGATATAGACATGGTGCAACTAGAACCATTTCTAGCCTTGGTGCACCCTTTTCCCTCCATAAATATCCCCTCCCGCCCCCCCCCCCCCCTCTCCCCCACCCCTCCCATTTTGAATAGGGAAGGGAGGCTTAGAATCGCTGATAAAACTCTATAAAAATTTCCCTTTAAATTATACTTAGCACATAAACCCTAAAGCCCTAACTCAATCTAAGGTAAAATAAGGCCTAATCTTTATACTTAGTTCATTTTTAAAGCATTTAGAGGATATAAATCATTTAGCGAGCCTTTGAAGGCAAAAGATCAATAAAAAAGGCATCCAAAACCCTTTATCCCTTTTTTCTTCTTCTTCATTTTTTTCTTTTTGTTCTTCTTTTATTTTTTTTAAAACCCAAAAAATAGGGGTTTTACAACCTTGATTGTAGGTTGTACAACCCCCATTTTGGGTTGTATAACCTAGTTTGTATGGAGACAATTTTGTAAAAACTATTTTCTTCTTCATCCAAATTTCTCCTTTTTCAAAATCATTTTTTCAGATGTTTAATGTTCCAACAACAAAATAAGATGAGGAATAAAATCCTAGGATTCTTATTCGCTTTAAAAATGGAACTTTGATATAGTTTTAAAATGATTTCACAAGTCCACCTCATGCAATGCTTCATGTCCTTTCACTTGTGATTTAATATGATGATTTTGGTTCTATTTTAATCACTTTAAGCCATTGACCAAGTGAGGAACTTATGGTTTCAAGGATCTTAAGAGCTCTTCTTATGTTGGTGTTCATGCATAGAGTATGTGAATAGTGCTTTGGCCATACAATCCTCCATTTTGATTTGCATTCTAACCTTTTTGATGGTTAGTAGTGCCTATGGATGCCTAGCTTTTTATGGGCAATGAGAGTGTGGGTTCATTAACCTTAGGATCTCTTTTGTAATGAGTTTTGCCTTAAGCCATTCAACATTCTCCAAGTGCTTTGCACTGCATGTTTACCACTTTTGATACTCATGGTTCGTATATTTTAAACTTGTTTTTCTTATTGATTTGTGATTTGGGATTATGTTCATTATAGACTTAGATGCATGTTTAGATTGCATGGAAGACATGGTAATATGGCTTTGTTTATGTGTTTTATGCATTTACTTTATTTCATTCCTTTTGTCATTTTGTTTTTTTCCTTTAGATGTTGGTGTTCTCACTTGAGTTAGACTAAGAATTTGCTATTGACTTATCCTATATGATACGCATGGACAATAATGATACTCCCTATACAATAATGCATGATCCCCTCTCCCTTTTAAATGATTATGCTTGAATGGATGTATGGATATACGTAATGATCCTTATAGTAGGATGCATGATTGTACTCCCCTTTGGATTAATGGAATGATTTGATTGGCTTGATTACATAGGAAGCATGTTTAGGGCCATTAAATTAGACTAATCAATAACTCAGTTAAAATATTAAAAGTGAACCAAAGATGTCCGAAGGTCGAATCCCAATATTCGAGTGATTTGGGGTGCCTAAACTCTTCCCCAAACGATACCAAATTTTTAAACCCAATATCTAATGAGGTGAAGATGAAATAAGCCTTCTAATAGACTTAGATTAGGTTTAGATTTTCCCTAAATTTTTATCCCAAACAAAGTTGGGTGGTGAATCTATATTTCTTAAGGATGGTATCGATGTATTATCCAACATTTAGTCCCCTGATAGCTATCATTTTATATTTGGGACTTTGAATTGCATAAGGCCTAAAAAGATCCCTTATTGGTCCAAAACACATACCATATCTTGGGGTCATTGCCAATGTGAAGACCCGCATCCTCTTGATTCCTCATTAATCAATAAAAGGATAAAGTCACAAGTAAGATTTCACTAGTTCAAGCAAAACTCGAGGTGCCCAAATAATATATATTCTTTACTGTCACCTTATTAAGTTGCCTATAATCTACACACAACCTCATATATCCATCCTTCTTCTTTACAACGAGTATTGAATCACCCAAGGTGAAGAGTTAGGCCTGATGTATACTTTTTCTAACAAATCTTATAGTTGTTCACTTAACTCTTTCAATGCTACTAGTACCATTCTATAAGGTGGCATATATATGGGATTAGTTCTAGGTAATAAGTCAATGATAAACTCAATCTCCTTTTCAAATGGTAACCCAAGCCGTTCTTCAGGAAAGACATCCTGAAAATCTCTTACTATAGGAATCTCCTTAACTATAGGCTCCTCTAACCTCTTATCTCTTATAGATACTAAGTAGCTCTCACATTTTTTGTCAATAATCTTTTAGCAACCACATCTGAAATCATATTACTCAGTCCAATACCCCTAGTACCTTGAAAGGTCAAATGCTCGCCACTAGATGAGGTAAAAGTTACCACTTTGGTTCTATAATCAATTGTAGCCCTATGAGTAGCTCACAAATTCGTCCCTAAGAAAACATCAAAATCTAGAGTTTCTAACAAAACCAAATTCGTAAGTAGATTTATTTCTCCAATTTTTACAACATGACCCATGTATATTTGAGTACACTTTACTAGTTCCCTAAGAGGTGCAGTAATAAGTAGAGGCTTAATCATCTTTTTAGGTTGTATTGATATTCTAAAAGCAAAACTAGGTGGCGCATAAGAATGTATGGCTTTATGGTCCAATAATATATGTGCATCTGCAGTACAGATGAAGAGTGTGCCTTGCACCATATCATTATTTTGCCAAACATGCTAATGATTAAGGTTGACCTGTACCTCTACTGTATTGAACCTACTGTCCATGATGGCCCTATTGACCTCTACTTACTAGCTCATATCCTCTATAGCTTCTACCTCCCCAATTACCTATAACTCTTCCATTACCTCTCTTAATTCGTGGTAAAGCTAGTCAGGTCCTTTGTCACCCTAAACATGTCTTTTAAGGGAATTTTTGATTTTATGATTAGTCTGTCTATGCTAAAAACATCCCCTAACAATCCACCTACATACTCATCTTTGTACCCATCCACATGTAGCACATGGTGTAAGTGATAACATCTAAATCAATCTAAGCCTTATTTACTAACCTATGGCAAACTATGTTATCTCAAAAAACCTTACATACATAGTATCTTTGCCTTAGTGTCTCCCAGTACCATAACCACCTCTATACTAATTTCCTTGACTCCCCTAGCCATCATGCTTTGCTTTTTCCTCTCACACTTCTTGTTGGTCTCATCAATATTAGGTCTATTTCTACTCTCCAACATCATAACAATATCTATAGCCTTAGTAAAAATAATGTGTCTATATGGAGTTATTAGATTATACAATCTATCATTCAATCATTCCATAAACCTTTTAGTCATCCTGATCTCTATATATGCTAAGTGATCAACATATTTCCTTAGCCTCTCAAAAGTTTCAAGGTATTCTACTACACTGAAGTTATTATCATGCCTAAGATTCTCAAACTTAGTTACTTTTCTCCTCTTCACGCTTTTTGGCCAAAATATCTCCAAGAACCGTATCCTAAATCATCCCAAACTATAGCCTTGCCCTTTATGTTTTATACATACTAATTATTTATAACCCTCTTAATCTGGAACCAACTAACTCAATAACCTTAACAATCAAACATCGTAAACCCATACATATCCTATATACCTCATCAATAAACCATATAGGATCATTAGTATTTTGATTCTTAAATGAAGGAGGATTTATCCTAGCGAAGTAGCATAAGGACACATCATCTCTCAACTCTCGTCCCTTAACACTAGTAGTTGCTATTAACCTCACTCTGACTAACTAACTCTATAGCCCTATGAACACTCCCAGTAATCACCTTCATAAATCTTTGTATAACATGTATCCCCCTACTATATTCCTTTAAGTCTACCACTACAATTGGTGTTGTAGTATTCTGTTGAAATTGATTTACCCCTCAACCCTACATCATCATAAGACCTCTCTTGTGCCTCTTTAAATGGTGCCTCATTCTTGTGTGTTGCCCCAACAACTACTTTAGTAGTTGTTCTAACAACTGCTTTTATAGTTGCCTCTTTAATCCCTTTAGTAGCCACACATGTGTTCACACCTTCTATTGCTTGCAACATATTATTCTCATTTAGATTAAGTTGCCCTTGAGGTGGGATTACATTTGTCCTTCATTTTTAGCCTCTTCCTGAGTGTTGGCCTTAGCTCGACCTTGATGCATGAAGGAATGTGTTGTAGGTGCCATAATGCTAAAAAAAGTATATGAGCAAGTTTAGGATGTGGACACACAGGTAAAAAGCAAGGATAAACTCAAAGATGGAATAACTTATTGATTTCTAGCTCTTCAAACCTAAGGCTATGATGCTATATTTTTCAGGACCCAACTTGTGATCATGACCGGTATGAGGGCAAGTATCCTTAACCTTACAAGCCTACTTTGATACTTCAATTATCATCAAGCACCACAGAAACTAATAGGACTAAAGTATTACATTTATTTTGGAATAATTAAAACATTAATCAAATCTAAAAACCCATATCATTTACAAATCAAATAACAAATAATTTATAAAATGAACACACAATAATCTTTGCTTCCAAAAAATATAAATGGACATAACATAATCACAACCTAAAAGTTGAAAATCAACTAAAAGTCCTAATAACAAATAATTCATAATCTAACCTTACAAGTGCGGCATGAGAGAAGAAATCAATCCTTAGTTCTAGTCTGACTCAACTTGCAAAATTATAGCCAAGAGGGGTGAGTAAACCACAGCTCGGTGAGAAATTATATGAGATATGAAATATCCTAACCTCTTACATAGCTTTTAGATTTAAAGAATAATATTATGCTTAATTAACTAACAAATACTTAGCAAGTTTCATAAGAAAACTATGTAACAATTACAACACTATATTCATCATATGTTGATTCATATATACAAATCACAAGATATGACAACACATACGAAATCATAATATTTTAGGAAAGACTCGGGCAAAATATTTAAATAAACATATAAGGCATGTTGCCTTCATATACATATACATATACATTTGAAGCACTTTGGAATATTCATCAAATTATTCTCTAACAGGTTGAATAAGAAATAACACAGATACATATGACCTTAATGCACCATGGGGTTCAAGTCCTTGTCTTACTCCAACATAACACAATAGAAATAATCTAATTATCACATTATAGGTAACACATAATTCACAATACAATGTATCAATTATAAAGATATTCACATAAATATATAGTCGTTCCTTGACTTTTAAGCAAACATTTAACTATTCACACAAATACATTTATACAATTAATTCATTATCGTTAAGTTTAATAAGCCCATATAATCCTTCACCTAGTTGCAAACACAAAGCAGTCCCCTAACTGAGTCTGCTAGCCACCAATACCACCATCTAAACCAATGTATGTAAACAAACTAAATAAATATCTACTAATAATGATTATTTTAAATAAATATTCATTTAAAATTTAGGGACAATTAATATAATTAGTGTTTATTATATGTGCCAAATCTAATATACAACTTGACTATAAGTATAATATAATCCTAAAACTCATAACTATGAGAAATTGATCTTTAAATTCTAAAATATAATAATTAAATATTATCTTATTACTAAAATACAAACTAATCATCCCAATAAATCTCTTAATTTCATAACTCTAGCAATTCTACTAATTAGTTATTTTTAGTAAATTGAATAACAATTAAATCTAGTATAATAACTTTCACCAGTTTTACTCCAAAAATTCTTAGAAAATTTATACATAAATTGAGACTTATCCAACATATTGCATATAAAATTTAAAATCAAATTGAGGTTATTTAATATCTCAAATAATTGCTAAAATTAGGCTATTCTACAAAGCAGTCTCTACAAGATAACAAATATAAAAAAAATTATTAAACCTATATCGAATCTATTTCAAAAATTCTGAAGTTGATATATAAGCAACTAGACATTAAAAATACTTTATATAAATTTTCAGATCAAAATAATAGTTTTTAATATTTTAAATTAATTATTTTTTATAATATTAATATATATATATATATATATATATATATATATATATATATATATATATATATATATATA
>CATIWR010248563.1:0-29087 GCA_949677035.1 Omphalea diandra
AAGGTTATATCAATTGGGGGGGGGGGGGGGGGGGGGATATATTTGATTTTGAGGGCCCAAAAAAAAATTACAGGTGTATAATTAATCTTAAAAATATTTTTAAATTAATACATGTAACTAGTATAATTTATTAAAATAAAACCACGCACATTTATTATGGGGAAACAAAACAATAAAAACCCCCCCCCCCCCCCCCCCCCCAATTGATATAAACTTTTATAGAATCTAATTTTAACTGAGCCGGTGCATATTTGAGAATGCATTATCTTTTATGCATTGTAATTGGCTAAATTGCTAGTGCCAATAGCTCTAAATGGTTTACATTTCAAAAAAGGAGGGGAGGGGGAGGACAGAAGAGTAGATGGAGTTTAGTGAATCAAAGAATTCAGAGCAAACGCATAATAGAACGATAATAGAATGAGTAAAAATAAAGAAGAAAGTTGAAGTATGGGCAAGCAAAAGAGTAATATCCCCATTGATGTAAACTGTTATAGAATCTAATTTTAACTGAAAACTCATGTCCAGAGGGATTGGCAGCTTGATGTTATAAATTTCAACAGCATTCCTGGTCAACCAGAAATAAAGTCTAAATTTTCTTTCTCACTTTTGGGGCAGAATATTTGAATACAAAGACTAGAATTTGATATTGTCCGCACAATATGGCAATTTCAGATGACTTAAAGTGGAAGCATAAAACAAAGATTTCGGAATGCATCACAGGAACTCTAAGGGAATAAAGAAGCCAATTTCCGTACAATATTTTGCGTCAAGCCCAAAACTCTAATGTACAGTCAGCGGCCAGAATAGAAAGACAATGAAACCACGCAAAGTAGCAAATTGTGAGGTCCAATGACAAGCAGGGAGGAGAAAGGACATACTCTTGAACTGTTACCATAACACAAACAGCTGATTTTGCTTTCATTGATTTCATTTTTGTTTTCATTACTGAAAAAAGACAGAAACCATGCATTTGTTTGTTGTTACAACTAATTTATCCCAGTATAAATAATTATGATGAGGATGAGGATCAAGACAGTGATATATTCATGAAGATCACAATTTAAGAAACACTAGTATACCAAAAAAAGCAAAAAAAAAAAAAAAAAAAAGAGAATGATATTTTAATCACTTACCGCTCAAGCGCATATAAATGTAGAGATATGACTGTCCAAACAAATTCTATGTTTAATCCACAGGGAACAGGGGGCTCTGTTTTGGAAAATTTTCACCTACACCTAGTGTTTACACAAACCATCTAATCATCCATGAATCAAAAACTTTACATGTGATTGAGTTCTATTAGTCTAACTATTCGTTTACAATTTAATTACTATCCCATGCATGTAAGAAAGATTTTTCCGTTTCGAAGTGTAAACAAACCATACCATATTATTGTTTTATTTATTTATTTTTGTTTAATTCAAAACAAAATCAATTATAGAAAAGAAAGCCATCCAATTACTAGAATTTTTTATCACCTATGGCCTCTACCAGCAATATAATCACTTTGCCACGATTCACAAAGTATTCCATGAAAGACGACACAACATAAGTGCATCCCTGCACACCAAAGACCAAACTTAGGCATTTAGCGTGGGGTAATGCCCTGTTCAGGAATTCTTTTCTAGAAAATTCTTCCACAAAAGAAATTGATAGAGCGCGAAGTTTACCTTGACGAAACACAGAATTGAGCCAATTAAAGATCCAAAAACCCCAAGGATGGCCAAGAATCGACATCTATATATAACCTACAAAGACGTTATTTCATGAAAATAATTTACAGAAAGTATTGGAAGACAGTGAAAATGAAAAAGCTGAAATTATGGTATCACCTTCTCTATGTTCTCCTCTACACCCAGCAACTTCCTCATCTTGGATATTGACGAAATTAAAGGAGAAGAAGCCTCAGCTTCTGCTTCTGCTTCTGTTTTTGCTGGTGTTGCTAAAGGAACGTCAGCTCTTGAACATTTGGTAGTTGTGCTCACTGGTTTTGGTTTTAATCTAACACCATGAGTACCATACCCTGAAAGCAGCATTGGAGAGGTGTTTTTGCAGCAGGTTTTGATCCAGAACGGTGTCGTTTCCATGAGACTTCTTGTTGCTAGATTCATGGTCGATGATAATCGATATGTTTTGGAAACAATGAACACTGTGGCTGTTTTAAGTAAAGTAGATGAAAGAGTGCTGCTGCTGCTGTTTCAGATTTTTGACGAAATGATAATATTATAGGGCCATGCAATGATTGCAAGTGCCGAAACGGGAGGTAAATAGAAAATTAGGTAAATTCTCTTTAATTTTTTTTATTTTAACATTCTTTTTAAATTCAAATTTATCATTGCTATAATTTGTTCAATTTTTAGTTTAAAGTGGCTTACCAAATTAATATTTAAAATATTACATTAGAGAAAATTAAATTAATTAACTAATCTCCTTTGTATATTCACAAAAAAAAATATCCCTTTGTAAAATTCTTTTTTGGGAATTCATACAAATTTAAAAGAAAAAAGAAATAGAATGATCTTGATATGAAGGGTTAAGGTATAGATTATAAAAATTGGCATTGGAAAATTTTTGGTTTCTTCCTACATTCAGCTTGTAATGAACAAAATAAGTACGAGACGCAGAAAATTTTAAATCGAATTGAATTGATTTTAAATTGAAAAAATTTTAAAAATAAAATAAATATGACGGTTTCAATTCTTTATATATTTCTAGAATGAAAACCAAACTAAAACTGTCCCAGACTCCATATCGAACTAAAATCACTAAAATTGAATATATATATGTATCTTCAACTTGTATAATTTATAAAATTAATTTTAGCTTAAATATTAAACTTATCAATTTCATTTAATTATTTGGCTAGTTTATCTAAATAAAACACGTAATGACAATTTTCAATAATTTTATTCACTTATTGTAATTTCTTTCTTTTTAATTGACTGATTGAATAAAATATTTAATTAATTAATATAAAATAAAAAATTTATACTAAATGAACTAATCAATTTATTAGAATTGAACTTTTCAATTTCAGTTAGTATATAAATATAATAAGATGTACTATTTAATATTTATTTATTTTAAAAATAATATACTTAATTTTTTAGTGATATAAAAAATTAATAATTAAAAGCTATAATTATCAAACACTCGAATCTTTCCAACCAAATTAAATTGCACTAAAAAAACAGAAACATAGAACCAAGTCGTCCTAAAATTTTGATACGGTATTGGTTCCTCAAACCCCCCCAACAATAAAAAAAAATTTCAAATCTTCGAACCATCCCACTCCGTGCTCACCCCCTAATAATGAATCACAAAATACGACTGATGACTTTATTTAATGATAAAATGAAATGAGACTATCTAATAACATATGTTAAAATACTCATTCTCAATACTTTAAAACAAAAAAAAAAAAAATGAAGCACAAGATGAGAAAAAAAAAACAGTAACAGTGTTGTTCCTAGCAAAACTGTAGAAACTGTGAGATCCTCCTATCCATCACAACGGTGTTGTGTTCACAAAATGGGTCAACATTACTATTCTACATGTATATATATATATATCAACAAAAAATATTAAATGGAAAAGATGTCTTATCTAGTAGACCCAAACAGGTATGAAAATATAAAAATAAATTGGATCTATAGATCTTCATATTCCTAAAATGGTCTTTATCTGATCAGGAGGATGCCTTGCCAATGATTTGGGCTCGGAATAACCATTCTTGGGATCCATTATCGCCGTGTAAATAAGCTCATAAGCTTCAGCAAGGAATCTAGCCACCTGAATACATGCTTCCGAACGCAGCTTTGGAACCTGCATCTGCTCAAATTCAGGAAGGGAACTCTCGCTTCCTAAAATAAGTCCGAAGAAAGCCCTCAAAGACTCTGAAAGAGAGGCTGGAGAAGTGTCTTCAACCTCAGCCAGTGGGGTACCACAGATTGTATTCCCAGCTTCTTTGCCAAGTGAATTACGAAAGCAGGACATCTTCTGTAACAAGCCACATCTTCTTAGAATAGCATCCACTTCTTTAGCCACAAGAGTATGCATGTGATTCTCTATCATTGCTCCAAGTTTCCTTACATATTCCACTGCAACCTCATGCCTGGAGAGTGGTTGCTGGATGGCACACAAGCAGTTGATGAGGAATATCATGGAGGGCGTTTCACTTTTCTGCATGGATCGAATATATTAGCTGACGCAAAAACAATTTATAGTTCATAAAAGCGCACAATTTTTATCACATTATTCTGGAAACGTAATTCAAGCAAAGCAATAACTTTGACCTTTCCATATTCCACAGGACATTAAACAATAAAAGAGATAGGTAGAGATGATGGTGGGCCAAATGCACTAGCTGCCCCTTGAACTATACATGAAATGCCTATTAGCCCCCTGAATTTATATTTTGATTATTCAACACTTCAAATTTTATTTTGAAGCTCTACGCCACCTGAAAGTCCAGTCAGCACACGTGTAAATAACATTTTCAATCTGGCAAATGAACACTAAAGTTGCAGGTTCACATGGCAAGTGACATTACCCTTTTTTCTCTCCATCTTTCTGACACCAAACTCTAAAATCCTAAATTCTAATAGCGGCAACCTTCCTTCCAACTTCACCACCCTCCTCCATCAAATGACATAACAAGCAATCCACCAAATAGTATTTCGCATCGCCCTCCACTACAAAATTTTCTTTAACCCTCTAGTTTCCCTCCTCTACTGCCCATTGTCGCTTCAATCCCAGATCATTCCATCGATGTCTTTCACAAGGACCAGATCATGAATCACCTCATTGGTCATAGCTTAATTCTCTAAGGTCCATTTCGAAAGATATGGATTTAAAATGATCATGGAATTGAATGAGTTCCAGGCTTAGAGTTTTAAAAAATTAACACTATTAAATTCAAATCCACATTCATTTCAAATGAAAACCTATCCAAATTGACTCTAAAATTAAATAATGTGCTGCCTATATTTTCTTTCAATTTGAGGTAATTCAAAGCCAAAATAGTGATTTTAGTTGAAGCTTGAGATTGTTATTTTGTTTATCAACATATTGCTACGCTTTCTTGTTAAGGTGCCCAGAAAATAACAAATGAAAGTTTGTACTTAATTGAAACAAATAATAACAATGACAAAAGAGAAAATTGATAAACCATCCATTTCCATTCCTATGAGTTCTGAATTAATTTTGTACATGGACTATATGAATATTATTAGTGAATGAATTTGAGTTGCAAATGTTACCTTGAAGGCTTGTTAAGGGAGGGGAAAGAAATTGGACAACAGATTTTGTTACATAGGGCTTCCTTATTCAATGAATGAACTTTTGTTATGAAAACCATCTCAATGTCTCCGATAGAAAATTAGTTTCTACACTTATATCTCATGTACCTGTATGAATCTAGAATCTTTGCTTCAGTTGAGTCTCTTGAAGTTATTGTTTTTATTTTCAAACTTGATGGATTCTCTAAAGTGCAATTTTATTTGCTGTAATAAGGAATGATATTTCAAACAAACCTGTTTGTTGAAATTCTCCAACCAAATGTAAAGTAAAACTTATAATTTAATGTGGTAAAAAAAGGTTTAAGAAGAAAAGGGAAACTCCTATTTTTCTCTAGCTCATCCTCATTGTGCTAGAATTTTTTTCCATGCTTGGCGCATGCCTCATACAGCTATTTCAAATTGCTAGAGAAGTATTCAATAGACCTAAAAATAATAATTGATGAGGCCAATAGGCACAAAATAAAAATCGAAGGGTTGAATAGGTAAAAATAAAGTCATGTAGCTAATAGGCATTTCACGTGTAGCTCAAGAGGCAGCTGATGCTTTTGGCCAATGATTGTGTGCCCATCTCATAGAGAGAGAAATCAAGAGAGGAGAATTGTTCCCCGCATGCCTCAATTATTACTGAAAATGCCTTTGGAATTGTGAATACATATCATTAATTCATAACATAATGGCATGTATGGCTTCCAACAGCCTAATTCTATATACAAAAATTGGAATAATCCTCAATCCAAATTTCATAGGATTATATATAGTAACAACATACCACATCCACATGATCACAAAGTAAAGTTCACTTATGGGGAAATTGAATACAATAGCTTAGAAGTTTCCAAAGTGGGCAAGAATATCTTTTAATATATTTAAGGCAAGCTGATTTAATGGTCCTACCCATGAAGCATGGTGGCAACATGTTATCGAGGCATTGCATGTAAGGGTATCAAAATGAGACATAATACGCAAACATAATTCGCAAAAGAGATAAAATTAACAGGATAGAATTGAACTTCAGTGAGTTTGTGTCATAAAAGGATTGACTCATTTATGATATGGCTTGAAAATGGCCATTTAAGGATTGACCTATTAATGGGATAGAGTTGAACTTTAGTGAGTTTGTATCATAAAGGATTGACCCATTTATGATACCGCTTGAAAATGGTCATATAACAGATTGACACGCAAATCCGTTACAACCCGTTTAATTTCACTTGTTGTGTCAACCTGACAATTCATTTATAATTTACATAATGTGTAATATCCAGGTTAAAATGGTCATTTGCATAAAATACCTAGATATTTTTTTATGTATTTATACTTATTAAGAGGAATTTAAATGATATTTATTTGAAATTTTTGTGTTTATATCCATTTGTAAGAATATTTGAACTTTAATATTGTATTAGTCTTTTTTTGGATTTTTTATTGATCTTTATTTTGAACCTTAAAAAATATATTATTATGGACAATGTTTCAATTGATTTAAGTAAAAAATATAATATCTTTTACGCATAAATTTATACAGGTTAAACAAATCGTGTCGGATTCCACGACCCACACATGACTCAGTTAAGTAAACGGGTTATGTTTCGTACTCATGTAACTTGCTTAAATTTTGCGAGTCGTGCTAGAGTTGAGAAATCTTAACATGATTAATAATAAAAGCATGTTGACCCTTATTGTGTCATCTAAACGGATTGATACAATACAAACACGATCTATCAACTCGTTTTGATACTCCCAATTGCGTGAATATATTAAATGGAGTTAAAGAGTGAAATGTAAATGAAAATTTACAAGCTAATCTTGTTTGCGAGTTTTTTTTTTTTTTTAATAATGTAAATGAGAGTAAATTGAGGTTAAAAGGTTTAATCAATTTACCTCTAGATACTTATTTTTCTTAACCCCCCAAATTGAAAGTAAAAGTATGGAATGAAAAATTTTAATTTACACCCATTAACCTCATTTTTTAAAAAAATTTTCAATCAAAGTGAAGTTAATTAATCTCATTTACATTCATTCTTTATCTCTCCATCACTCTCCTTAATTTCCCTTTCCATCGTAAAAAAAACTCCCATGCAATGCTAAAGACACACAAGCTAGTTCTAATGCACAAGCACTTACTGCACACATGTCCAATGATGAAAAGCTTAGTTGGGAGCTTGATTAGAATTAATAAGGAGCCTTCTTTTGATGGAAACAAGAACATTGCTGGAAATTATTTCAAGGAAACAAGGGCATTTTGTAATTTCAAGCTTTGCTAGAACAGGCTGGCTGGATGTCTTTAGGGTGCATTTTTTGACTGTTTTTATTGGTCATTGAGAGCTTAAGAAAACATCAATCCTTCTAGTTTTTAGTGGAAATCCAAATCTCAAATCAGTCCTGCCATTGTTTTCGAGGCATAGGATTAATCTGAGTCCACAAAATATTCATACTTCTGATCCTTTTATTAATTAGTTGCAGTGAATACAATTCTGTACAATCTTGCTTCTTAGATTGTATGCGATTCAACTCCAGGTGTTAAACTTTTTCACTTTACCATTCAAAGGTACTGTTCATAGCACCGACCTGCACAGAAACAGTTCTGAGTCCACAGCCTGTATCTATGCAATTTTGATCCTTAGTCATACTCTTTTACAAGCTCCAGTTATAAACCTTACAATCCACTTCACTGTAGCTTTCAAATCAACCCAAAACCTGAGCATCAACATATCCTATGCCAAGGGCCAGTCCACTCAGAGAGTATCAGGTTAGAATAGCCCTTCAACCATTTAATGCCCCCGAAATATTCACACAAGAACATCAAACATCTACTAAAATATGAAATAATCCCCCAGGACTAGCAAAATGTTTGTAGTCAGGATGGTAGATCCATGAATGAAGCAGAAAGAAGGGAGAAGTATAAACCTGAGAGGATGGGGCAGAGCTGCTATTTGACAAAAGTGCATCAACTGATGATTTATTAATTTGGCCAGAGTCCGAACTCATTCTTCTCCTTGACAGGTGGCCAGCTCCCTTTGACTTGTGTGCCTCTGCAGCTTGCTCACACATCTGCAACAATTGAAAGCAATCTAATTTATATTGGATGCTATTTACAGTAAGAAGTGGAAATCACAATACTCAAAACTGTACTATTAGATCACTTCCGAAGAGATCACACACCAAAGATTCAAACACACGGGAAATTAGATTTCAGTGGAAAAGGACAAGCTGAAATAGCAGTAGCGGGAGTGGTGGTTTATAGGAATACAAAGGTTTAACACCATACTGCATCTTAACAGAGATAGAGAGAGAGAGAGAGAGAGAGAGAGTGAGAGAAGTGACAAAAAGAGCTGCTTCACACTAAAGGCAAAGTAATCTTTCACCGTAAACCAATGGAGTGTAAAGTGTAGAATTTAAAAAAAAAAGGATAATAACTTGACCAGGAACCTTAAGGTGGTTTTTCCAGTTTTACAAAAGAGCAAACTCAAATGAAAATTATTGATGCCAGACCTTTGAATAATTATCATTCACAGTGAATTTGAATATTTATCATCTTTCCAGAGAATATTTGAACATTGAAGCCTTAGCCCAGGCCTCACGAATAAACTCTTGGGAACGCACATTAATCACAAAAACTTATGTAATGTTAATACATAAGCTTAACAAGATCAAAAGAGCTAAACATCCGCTCAAGCTAATTCACCGAGATAATGAAAATCATTAGTTAATCTGACCTTTAATTCAATTTTTCCAAACATAATATCTTGTGACAAAATCACTTCATTTACCGGCTTGTTTGCATAAATAATGAGCCATTTGGACTGGAAGCCTCTTCAACGAAATTTTTTCTCCACTCTGTGGTTTTGCTCTTCATTTGCATACCTTCTCTTCCAGTCAAACTCTCAAACATTGACCAACCTCTCCCTATTGACATTATTATCAGTCTTCCAATTACACATTCATTGCATGTCTATCATAGGTTTTACCATCACTAGAAAACAACACAACCCATAAACATGGGGACATAACATAGTAACATGAGATGAGACAAAACCCAAGGCGATGTTAGTCGGTTTGTTTTGGACTTATTGTGTTCATCATTATCATGTCAACCCGGCTGCGGCATAAAAATAATATGGTCTCATGTGTTAAGTCATTAACCTGCTAATCACATGCTTAACAAGACAATGAGTGAAATCCACATCAGTAGAGTAAGCAAGAGGCGAGCTGTCTCCTCTAGTAAAAGAGAAGATAACCCCTCTTTTCTATGCAAATCACAGAAAACATTTTCTTTTTAGACCCCCGGTAGCATTGTTTTCTTTAGCTCTAACGTGCATGGTCTACCTACGTATCAAACATTTTACCATGCCATGTAGTGTTACTTGTTTTATAATTGGACCATGAAAAGGTTTGAAAAATTATTATTTATAATAAAAATATATTATTATAAAAAATAGAATAAAGAATAAATATAATAAATATATGATTATAATAAATATATTATTATTATTATTATAAATAGAATAAATATATAATTATAATTTTTTTGTTTGGCTCAATTGGCTTATCATGTTCATATTGCGCAAAATCTAGTTACATTCACATCTCAACACGATACAACACAACATGAACCAATAACCCGAACAAACCTTGTTAGCCATAAAGCCCTTCACCAGTTTCTTCACTTAACCCTGATAGCATTATCAGAGAGAACTAATGTATTTTTTGGGGGCTAGGGAAAATGCATCTAAAATACACCAATTACTAGGTATAAGGGGATTAATGTTGGATCCACAATAACCAGAGCAGGCATTATGATCAATTCTTAGCACAAGATGAGTTCAGCTTAGGACAGTGGGTATAGTTAACATCTATTCCTCAAATATATGGCTTTCGCTTTTTTTTAAAATAAAAATTTATCAATTTGAATGATCAGCGGGGATGAAAATCCCATGTTGATGAGAGGATTTTGATCCCCACTAATCAGTTAAATCAATGAAAAAAAGTGCCTAATTTACAAGATTTACCTGCTCGAAAGATTAAAAAAATAACAGTTCAACAATAATGCCTTTCATAAAAATAAAAACACTGCATGTGAAATGTTTTTCAAAACTAATACCAAGTATCTCTAAACTTCATGTCATTATGTCTTGGTAGTACACAGCCCGGATCAAGTCAACAAAGAGTATCCAATTTTTACTGTTGCAAAAAAAAAAAACCTGAATAATGGGATCAAGTATAGCAGATATCACTGGATCAAAATCAGGCTTTTTCCCTGAAGCAGGAACCATCATGCTGTCATGGGTCTCAATTATTTCAAGTAGAACAGAAACTCCTTCCCTCACTGCTTCTGGTGGGGAAAGATCAACAGCAACAAGAGGAGGATAGCGTAAAAGCTTCTCTCCGCGACTTTTCAGAATGTCAAAAAATGTTTTCTGGGCAGCATCCTTGAGCATCCAAAGTATATTGCAGAGAGCTGTATCTTGCCCAAGCAAATCTGACATCTGTAGCATAAAGAAAAAAGAAAGGTGAAAAAAAAGGATTAATTAAAAAGGAATAATAATACCAGTATCAATCAAAATTAACTTGATTTCTAAGAGTTCTCTAGGTTTCATTTACTTTTTTTTGGTAATTGGATGCTAAAATGCGCTAATAATATGAAATCAAACACATCTACCAGGTGTTCCAACTGAATGATGTAGACATCAAATGCACACTTTTAAGAGACAAAATATCCAAATCCATTTCATCAGAAATTGTTAGTTTGTACAAGCAATTAATGGCCAAAAAAAAAATTTCATGAACTTGTACAGAAATCAGGTCAAACTTTGAGTGCTGGCTTTATTATACCAAACAAAGAAAAGGTCAAGAAAATGAAGATGACTAGAGAGCTTCACTCACAGTATAGCTGTAAAATTCCAGGGTATTACTCAGTTTATATGCAACTATAAGATTAGGCTGTGACTCTAAAACTTGTTCAACTCTAACTTTAAAAGGCCTGCAAACTCCTTCAAAAATTCTATCCAAAACAAATGTCAAGTCAGATTCTGCCTTTCCAGTACTGTTCTCCAAACTCTTGGACAATCGATTTGCAGTGGATCCAGTATCAACCACAGCATCTGGATCCAGTAACAAAAGAACAAGTTCTCGTTCAGATGCCAAGGCCTGCATGTGAAAAACTATCAAATCATTTTTAATCTATGAAAAGAAACTAATACTTGCATTTGAAATATCAAAGCAAAATTGTTAAAGACACCAAGATCTTGGGGCTCAGGCTAAGACGCAGGATCAGGCGCACGCCCAAGTGACATGAGGCACAAAAATAATTAAAATTTAAATAAATCTTAAAACATAATTAAAATGGAAAGAAATTGTTAAAGGATCTAATAATTCTAATGAAAGCATTTGAACATTACATATTGAATGAAGTATCTAGTGTATCCAAATGGGAAAACATTTTTATCCCTTGTGATAATTTTCTTCAATGGGATTAAGAAAAGGTTGAAGTCATTCTCTACTTCCAAAATTTCAATTGGAAAAGGATTAAATAGACTGCCATTTTTAGATTTCAAAAAATAATAATTAAATCATTTTTGAAAAATTATATATCATATGACTCCATTTTTTACAAGTATTTTCCATTTATTTTTCTTAATCGAGAAAGATTAATTTTAAAATGACCTAAATAAATATATGTTTTTTGAATGCTCAGAAACTTTTTTGTATTGTTATTTTGAGAAAAATCCCAGAAACTCATTGAATACCCAGAAAATGATTTTTCATTTTTCAGCTTAAAAACCCAGTAACAGATTGGTAACTCAGGAAAATAAATCAAAGGAAGAGAGAGAAACAGAAAGGAAAACAATGTGGAAGGAGAGAAAATTCTGGCCCATCTTGCTGGAAATGAACATATCGGCATCCAACGACTCCATAGATAGTGGTCTGGTCATATTCCAGGGACACCAATCGCTTTTTGGCATGTCAACACCGGATTCTGGCGGATAGGGGATATGTGATTCCAGTCACGGTGGCATTTTTTTGGTGCAACTGTTAATTGGGGGGCGTGGAAAGTAAAGAGGCGTGCCTTTCTTGTGCCTAGTAACTAGCAACAGGCTCGCACCTGTGCGGCAGCACAGCTCCTCCTCCTGCATCTTGAGGAGCTGCTCATGAACCTAATGCACCTTGTGAGGTGCGCCTTTGACAATTATGGATCAAAGCACATCAGAAAACAAGAAATAAAACCCAATTAAAAGGCTTCAAATCAAACCTGATGTAGCCATCCTAGCATGTCACCCACATAACGTAATGGATCATGCGCATGAACCTCTATTGGTCTAGGTAGCCCACCAGGACCTCCACGAGTCAGAGCACTTATAAATCTCCGAAACAATGCATTGTGTCTCATATTTGCCACCTGTATGATTAGTGAAGAGATGTCTTATTCCATGCAAAAATGCTTGTCTTCCAAACATGTTTGTTAGTCACATAAGAATCACCTCTTCTGCACAATACTTGAAAAGGACGGGCCTTTCTTTGAGGCAGTGTACTGCTGTTTTTAAAAGTTCATTGACTTCGGGATTGTCAGCATCACCCAAATTCCTACATTCTGCCTGAACCCACCTAGATATCAAATCAAACAAACTGTCTAAGCTATACAAGCAACAATTAACTTATTTAGACAAAATATAAAATTTTACAAGAAAACAGTCCTGACTCCTACATATTCATGCAGCTGATGGAATTAGTATGTATAGAGGCTTAGTTGATCTTAGTGTTAATTCTAGAAAAATAAGAAAGCATAGAATGAAATGCATTTCTAAAAATTGCAATCTAGTGAAAGAACAGTGTATAGCAGTTCAAGTGAGCCTTTCTTATATTTGTACAGTCCTGATGCATGACCTATGCAGAATACAAAAAGTCAAACTTTTAAACCCTTATCAACAACTTTTACATAAATGTTTACATGTGTCATTAGGGTGTTTAGAATATATACAATAAAGAAGCATCACATAACTCAAGTCACATTCTTAAGGGATTTATATCTGGGACAGAACTAATTCTTGTAGCTGATGGGACTAGCACACATTGAGGCTTAGTTGAGTTGAGTGTTAATTCTAGAAAAAATAAGAAAGCATAGAATGAAATGCATTTTTAAAAATTGCAATCTAGTGAAAGAGCAGTGTGTACACTTCAAGTGAGACTTTATCATGTTTGTACAGTCCAGATGCATAGCTGTGCAGAGTTCAAAAATTCAAACTTGTAGACCTTACTGTCTACAATCAACAACTTTTATATAAATGTTTACAAGTGCCATTAAAGTGTTTAGAATATATACAATAAAGAAGTATGGAGTAACTCAGTCACAGGCTTAAGGGATTTATGTCTGGGATCCCACTATACAACCCAGCTGCCCTTGTTTTAGATGGGAACAATTCAAAACATTTATAAACCATGGCCCATGAGAATGGTCACATGATAGTATCATAATAAATCGAAAACTATTGATGATGCATCAGTCCCTGACTGTTAAGTTTCATCTCATTGTGATGATCAAACGGTGTACAAACCATTGGCAGAGCCAAAGTTGGGGCAGTGGGGCCAGATACCCCACTGACCTTTTGAGTTCCTTTGACATACTTACTGAAATTTCATTTTGTCCCACCTAATAATCTCATTATTCTTGTTATTTTATATTAAATTTCATATTATAAACTACAACTAATTAATTAGATTGAATTGTACTTTATCATTTCAATAACATACTAATTTTTTTTTTTAATTTGAAAGTTATATATATATATATATATATATATATATATATAGGTCAATTAGTCTTCAATGGGAGTTCAAGCTTGCAATCATAAAGACAATGATAATCACTAAATTAAAATTTATTAGCTAGGAAAATTAAAATTTAACATTGGGAAAATTTATTGACAATTAAAATGAGTAATATGCATGAGAAATTCATTAATTGTACATGTATACATATATATTGTCCCCACTGAGCATCAATTTCCAGATCTTGCAACCTAAATGCTAGTAAGGGCATAGGGCAAGCAAGAAGGCTTTTACATACTCGAATAAAAATGGGCAGATTATAGAGAAGTTTCACCTGCATAGACGTTCATAGGCTCCTTCTTGATACACTGCCATCATATCCATCAGCTCCAAGCCAGCACGCTGTGAAAGAGCTCCCAAATAATTATCCACATTGCTATGTTCTTTTGAAAGTAGTAGAAGCAAAGGAAAGGTGATAAACAAAACCAAAACAAACAATATAATTGTGAAGCCAGTACACGCCACAAGTCACCATATCTTCTCAAAAGGCTTCAATGATTACTCTGGAAAAAAATTTTCTAGACATGCCAAATGCACTATGAACAGATAAACTACAAAACCTAGTGCTGGATTAAATGAAGCATGTGTTGAGCTCAAGGCACACCCAAACCTAGGTAATGCACCATGTTTGTGGTCTTACATGAGAAATTATCCCTCAGACACCCTATAGGGCCACCTACGTGCTCACCTATGGAAATTGAGGAAGAATAAGTTTCATATTTTTTAATGTAATTTAAAAAGAAATTGATTGATTCTAGGTATTGCAGTTAAAAAAATGAGAAAAAATTCATCTTTTTCCTTAAAAAAAATGCTTTCCAAAAAAATTTGTTTCCCAACAAGTTATTTCCAATCGAACAAATGGAACCTTAGAGGAGAAAACTGAAAAGGTCAAAGATATTGAAGGCCTATACCTCCAGCAAGGCTATATCTACCTCAACTCTACACAGTTCTGTCAGATCCTTTCTTACTAATCATGGAGAAGTTAAAAATTTTATTCATGTTTTTATTTTTTTAAGCATGGAGAAGTTAAAAATTGTATTCATGTTTTTATTTTTTTTACTATGAACACAGTTATTAAAGGCGCAAGGCACATCAAGGTGCAAAAAAAAAAAAAAAGCACCAAAACAGCACTATTTAAGCACAAAATCAACAATATTTTGAATTATGTAATAAATAACTAAAAGCCCAACAAAAATCCTGCATTATAACAGAACCATATAAGCAAAATTTATCTGCCAAAAAAGAAAAAAGAAAGCAGCAGTGTAGAAGTAGATGAAAAGGAAAGAACAAGAAGAAAAAAAGATGGAAGAAAAGTAAAAAAGAGAGACAAGGATAGATGATCAGGAGGAAGAATGGGGGGAAAAATTGAGAGCTGAGAGGAATAATGGTACAGCAGAAAAGAAGAAGAAGAAGAAAAACAGATTTATCATACCTGGAATGTTGGCTGAAGCAGTGTCATTGCATTCTTTCTTGTGCGTGTGTGTGTCTGTGCGCGCACGCATATGTGTGTGTTCTTTTTTTCTTGAGATTATTAGGTGTGGGTAAACCCATAGTAAGCTATTTTAAAACTTCAAATAAATGGTTCAGATTATAAATGGATGGCTCAGATTATATAATATATTTAAATTAAAAGGAAAAAAAAAACAAAGAAGGCAAAATAACACAAAGCCATGCATAGGCAGCGCCTTGTCTTAAGTCTGAGGTGCACAAAGGCATGAGCCTTTGTAAGATTGCCTGCATGCCTTTCAAGGTCCAAGGCGCTAAGGGCTGCGCCTTGCCTTTCATAACTATGACTATGAGGGTCTTAATAAACTTTTAAAATTCAAGATTCTAGTGGCAAATTTTTAATCATTTCAGTTGCTCTCACTCCAATTTAGAAAGGAATTATGTGCCAAAGTTCACTGCACCTTCATCCTTTTCCCTTCTCATCTCAGGCACCAAACAATGGAAGTTTTATCTTTTTTTTTTTTTTTTAAATTCCTTTCTCTTCTCCGTTCCTTTCTCTTCTCCGTACGTTCCTCTATAAATTCCTAAGTATAGACATTAGGAGTCTAACCTTCCATACATTTCAACACTTTGATCCAGAAATATTTATCAAGTGCCTTAGATGTCAACTAGGCACCTAAACTTAATTGATTAAATGAAGGCACAAGATGAGAAAATTGTGGCATTAGATGATGAAGATTCAAAAAGATATTGGTTAGCTTGCCACTAATTAATGCTTATTTTGCCACTAATTATATTTCCAGAATTTTGTTTGGGCTTCAACTAAACTTATAGACACTAAGCATAAGAAAAAAACAATATATCTATAATGCTGTTCTTTTTCTCTTTTCAGAAAATCAACAATATGACTTAAAAGAAAAGAAAAAAATTAGTACCTGGTGATGTGTCCTTAATAGTATTTTGCAGTTGGCGTGAATTTCTTGAACATGAGAAAGTGCCTTGAAGAAATTTTCATTTAAGTCTTCATCCCTCAACGCATTTATCTACAAATGGGAGAAACACAAGAAGTACATGTAAAGAGAAAATGTTAAGCTCAATGAATAATAGTACAAAACAATAGAAAGTAAAGAAAAATTTAACCTCTTCATTAGAAAGTTGATAATCACGAAGGAAGCATGATACAATCTCTTGCCTTTGAGTGGTAATATCAAGTTCTTGTTTAAGCCTATCTGTGGTACTGATAATATCTCCAGTGCTAGTGCTACAACTATTCAAAGCCTTTGCAATCCTAGGAAGGTAGAAAATCAATTAAGTTTGTTACGAAGAAAATCTTCTTCAGGATATACATAAGCAAGCAAATGTACAATAAACTGACACAGTGAAAGAAAAGAGAGTATTACCCTATCAATTAGGGCCCCTATTTGGTTCAAACTTCGGAATTGAAATTAAAAAAGAAATCAAGTGAATCGGAAAGGGAATCATTATTTTTTGCAGATGTTTGGTTCATTGGGGGAATAAGAATCTGATTTACTTATTTAATTTTTTTACAATATTAAAAACAGAAATCAAATATAAAATTTCTATATTATTACATACTAAACATTAAAATGGATAATCTATTATGGATAAGAATTAAATTGTTATATTATTTGTAATTTTTAATTAAAGATTTTAACAAAATTATACTTTTATTGTTATAATTATTATTTAAGATTTTAATTTTTTAATTTTCACATTTAATTTAATAATTTATTTTAGATATCTAATTTTGATGTACATATATCATATGTCATATGTCAAATAATATATATTTGACTAGGTGGAAATCTCATTCTATAGGGAGGGGAGAGTGGATGATTCCCCATTTGGGAAATTTCATGCTCATTTCGGTACATTTTTAGGTAAACCAAATGCAATGAATGGGATTCACTTATTCTAATTCCGATTTCAGAGTACATTTTTTTCGCAAACCAATTTTTTTTTTTCGCAAACCAAATAAACCCTAAATGTAAATCAAGAAGAACGCACTTACTTCTTAAGAAACAACAACAAGAACAAAAGAGCGACAGCATCAATAGAACAATGGTATTGAGCATTTGTATAATTAGATGATCCAATCCATTTCGTAAAAGGAAGAAGCAAAAGAAGAGAATACCTGTCGCAGCAGTCAGCAAGCGCATTAACCTCCTCCTCCACCCGA
Source organism: Omphalea diandra (assembly GCA_949677035.1). Lineage (NCBI taxonomy): Eukaryota > Viridiplantae > Streptophyta > Magnoliopsida > Malpighiales > Euphorbiaceae > Omphalea > Omphalea diandra. The sequence goes on from CATIWR010248563.1 coordinate 17,770, forward strand.
TCTAAAGCCTAAAACATAGTTTAAGAACAAAAAGGAAAATCAGTATAAGCAACAATGTATTTCTACATATATTACAATAATAATATGATAAAGGTAAAGTGAAAATAACCTGCTGGGCCGCGTTGGAAGCTTGAAGAAACTGGAGATTGATATGAAGAGAGCGTTTCTCAATGTTGGATCTGAGGTTGCGGCGGGCCTGAGGAGTGTTTTCGGAGTAGAAAGAGGATAGAGTATCGAGAGAAGCCACTAGATCGTGTGTGTCCGTACGACATTCGAGCACTTTCTTCAGCTTCCGAGACAGCCCCGGCGCCAGTACCACACTTCCCATTTGCTTTCTTTGCCTGGTTAGGAGAATGCCCAACGACGACGTTACCTTAGCCTTCTGTCCAAGCTGCGGAACTTGGTATTATGCGGCCTGGGGTTTGAAACGACGTAGCTTAAGGAAGCCCTGGTGTTTGAAACGACGTGGTTTAAACAGGCCATTGGTAAAGGGCCAATTGACTCTTCAACTTTTTGAAATGATCACTTAAATTCAAATTAATTTTTTAAGTTAATTTAGTCCACATAGTTTAAATTAAGGATTACTTTAACTCAATTTCACATGCCAAACTAGTGTGACATGCATGCATCATTGTGGAAAAATGAGATTTTTTTTTTTGGATTAAGAGCCTATTTGGCCTCTTAATTTTTCAAAAGGATATTTTAAAGTCAAATTTAACTTTAAGATGGATTAAGCCATATGTAATTAGTTTTATTTACTCCTAAATTCAACAGCTACTAGTGTGTGAATAAAATGCATTGAAAATTTTAAAAAAAGAAGAAAAATAATGATAATATTAGTTTGAAAGAAATAAAATCCCTAATCTCTAATTCACAAACTTTCAATTCTTTAAGTCTCAATATCTCTTCTTCTAATTGAATGTTCTTCTTCATCCATCCCTATATGTGATAGATGAAAGTGCTAACATCATCTCGCTTAACAATATTATCCTCACCTCGACAATCTTTACTTGGAAGTCTAGAATATGATTACAAAGAAGAGCCAAGAATTTATTCTTGTGGATTTAAAAGCACCTAGATGGGGTACCATGGTTTTTGTGGAGAACCATGGTAGGCAATTTTACTTATGCAGAAATTTCAAGGTGTATATGATTTAGGATTTTGCTTATGCAATTTGAATTTATTTGAATTTTGATATAAAATATTGATGCAAGTATAATAATATTTTTGCAAAGAAAGGAATGTGATTTTTATTAGTGGCATGATCAAGTATTTACCCCTCAAAGTATTGATGTTATAAATGAATTGAAATTGAAAATAAGTAATTTGAAGAATAAAGAGACTAGAATTAATGTGGTTAGCAATTGTGAATTTGATGAGATCTGGGCTATGATTGAAAGGTAAAAAACATGAAATCGGAGCTGGAAAAGGAAAAGTAGAAAACTACTAGTCAACAAAAGTTGATATGGTGGGTGATGTCAGCTATATTTATTTGTCTGATTATGTATTATGTAATGAAATAAATTTTAGGGGCTAGTATGAATTTTGTAGGTTGTTTATGTATAGTTGGTGTTGATGGTAATGAACTTAGTGCTGGAATGAGCTATGTTGAAAATTTATACGCATTGAATAGTTAGGTTCACTATGTTCAAATTGATGTTATATTTTTAGCATTATAATGAAATGGGAAGAAATTATTGACATAAAGCAATATTATTATACATTTTATTAGTATACTCAAGTAATATAAGATGATATTAAATGTGTAATACTAAATTTGAAAATTCATTTATATAAGTTTTAATAAATAAATACAAGTTTTCAATAAGCAACAAACATGTTGTTAACTGCAAAAAATCTGAAGATTCCTTATACCTTGTGTTTTGTATCATAAATAAGAAATTGTATTGGGCAATACATCGGTATTGACCTAAAACAATTTATGTCAAAAGCTAAAAGGAAATTCATTGCAATCAAAATGTGTAAAACGTGCAAAATTTTTTACAACTAACAAAAAAACCAAAATGACTTCATTTCTTCATATCTTACAATCGAGGTTTCCGTATAGGCTTAACTACTTCTAGCTTTTGTATTGAAGGCTTTGTACTAGTTGTTTGCTACTTTGACATAGATTGTGCAGCAGTAACAGTAGGCATTTCTAGCATGGATGGTGCAACAAAAGTAGGCATTAGTGGCCTATATTGCATAGCAACAGCAATAGGAACTGCCAGACTAACATTTGTGTCTATACTTATTTCAAAATTTTACCTACTATTTTTTAAATTTTCTATTTGATGTTTTTGTTGTTCTTGTAGTTGCCTTGTAATGGAAGCAAACCCACCTTACTTGAACCCTTCAGCTTGATGTTTTCCATATTTAGGATTTGCACTATATATGTTTACAGGAGGGAGTATTGCTCCTTAGGTATAGAGTTGCTAGATATAGATTTTGCAGTCCATAAACTAGGTTATGAAACAAATTAACTAGAATGAATTTCACTTAATTAACTGTATAACAAAATTATTTTCTCATATTAACTTCATTAGCATTTAAACACAATTCGTAGTGCTCTCATTCCTTAGTAGCTTTATCATAAAAGACTCCCATCCCTATGGGAGATTTACCATTATACTTTCTTTTTAACTAAAGCATAGTGTGCATGGATTTGATGATGCAAAAGAACATCTAGATTGAAATGTAGGATTTTGATATAGGATTTAACTGAGATGTTGTTGGAGTTGAATTAGTCTTCTTTTGTGAGTTAGGGAATAACATTTTAAGTTTTATTCTTCTCTTTTTACCAATCTGCCTATAAAAAAACGAATTATAAATGAATGTTGTAATGCATATTAGTAATGGAAAAAGTCCAAGTTGAATAACATTAATGTTAAGGATTGGTGTTGAGCCATGATTTTCTATTTCATATTGTGTTTCTTTATGCATGACCTATAAAAACCGTAATAAGAATATAACATGTAAATAGAAACAATAAATAGTATAATAAAACAATTAGACACTCACATTGCTAGTAATAGGTTTATGGGGGTTTTATTAAATTGGGTTTTTTTAAAAAAAAATATTTATGGTTTTAGGTTGGGATGAAAAGTATTTATGATTTTAAGGTTTTTTGTGTTTGTTTCTAAGTAAAACTAGCGGACCATGTAGAAAATTTGTCCTAACCCTAGTCCACTAGTCATAAATTTAAATAGATTTTAAAAAAATTTAATTGGTCCACTGGTTAAACGAACGAAAGTTTTGTGTGTGGCAGTGAGCTGATGTCTCACTGACATACGTAAGAACCCATCAACCTAAACTAGTGGGTAGTGAAAATAAATAGGAGATGAGACAACTTTTCCTATTTATTCAAATATCCCATCTACCTAAATTATTTTTTTTTCTCCATCTTCTCTTTCTTTGTTTCTTTCTTCTTCTCTTTCTTCTGTGTCCAATTTCTTTCTTGAAGAATTCTTCTGCTTCTTGTTCTTATGTTACTACCATTATAATATATATATATATATATTTTGTGTTATTTTATATTATTAAAGGAGAGTTGAACTAAATTATAAAGTAAATATTTAAATTATATAATAAATTTTTATTTTTTATTATACTAAAAATAAAATTAACTATAATTTTATTGTTAATATTTGCAAATAATTTGTGACTATAGAGCTCCAGTTTGGTGATTACAAGAATATAAAGTATAAAAGGTATGCATTAGTAAATATAATTTATTTAAATTTAGTAGAAAAAGAAAAATATTATATATAAGATTTATTTGAATTTATGATAAATTATTGTGTATTGATTTATAAAAAAAAGAAAGTGAAAATTTTAATAAATTATATTTGTGGATTAAGCGAAAAAAAGTTAGTCATTTTATTTAAATTGTATAAAATTTAATTAAAAAAGTATTAGTACAATTTTTTATAGAAATAAAATTTATGTTATAAATTAGTAATGAATTTTTATTTTAGAAATAATGTATGCTATGAATTGTTTAATAGTAATGTCCACTAATTTTAACTTATTGGAAAAAAATATTTAATAACTTAAATATTTATGTTCAAATTACAAATTAAAACAATTTTAATTTTTATTGTTCTAACTCATTGAACCAATTTTAATTTCTATGACAATCTATTTATATAAAAAAATATTAATATTAGTAAAGAAAATAATTTTATTTATTCAAAAATTATGAATAACAAAATATATAAATGATGAATTAATGAAAATAATACCATGATTTTAAAATATAATAAAATAATCATGATAATTAAAAGTATTATTATAGTGAAAATAATTAAAATAATACTATGCATAATAATAATCAAATTTAGTGAAAATTAGAACAAAATTATTTATATTGTTTATGATATTTAAAAGTTTAAGAAAAATTTTAAATTGCTATAATAAAATAATATGAAAGAAAATACTATAATTTAAAATTCATTATAGTTGCTAGGATTTGGAAAATTATATGTGTTATGGATGATTTTAAAAATATAATGGGCATTTTATGTTTTATGCATGATATTTAAAAAATAAAGTAAATAGAATAATATAATAAATATACCTATTTGAGTGTTGAAAAATATTAATATACATTCAAATAAATTTAGATAGATATTATGATTGAATGTCAATACAAATAATGGTACTGTTAAAGTATTATTTAGAATAATTAAAATTAGTTTTAAAATTTTCAATAGAGTGAATAATTTTATTTGTAAGAATATATAAAGGTGTTATAATTTTAAATTTTAAAAAAATTAGAATAATCTATATATATATTAAAAAATTATAAATTGAGACAATAAATATAAAAAGAAAAATACGAAAATGCTGAAAAATATGAATATCATTAAAATGAATTTTGATATATAATATTATTAAATATCGTAATATCTATAATTGTATTAGGATATAAAATAGTGTTATCATTTTAAAAATTTCATGAAAACTCAATTAAATAATTGTATATATCATGCATGATATTTAAAAACTAAAGAAAATTTTACAATATAAAATTGAATATAATTAATTGAATACTTAAAAATATTAATATATAATAAAATAAAATTAGATAGATATTGTGATAAAATACTGTTAAGAATAATAGTGTTACTAAAGCATTATTATTAGAATTTATAAATTAAAATAAGTGTTATAAAATATTAATAATGCATAATATTTTAATGAAAAAAATTCTATATTTTAATAATAAAATAATATGAAAGGAAAATTTTATCACGTAAAATTAAATATATTTATTAGAATGCTTAAAATTAATAAAATATTTATATTTCTAATTTTATTATGATGGAAATCAAATTAAATATTGTATTTTGAATATAGGACATAAGAATAACAAATGAAATGCTTATATATGTTTATTGGGATGGAGAAATATGTCTTGGAAAAAATGACATTCATTATGAAGGTGGACTATCAAATTGGTTTAGAGTTTTCAAGAAAACTAAATTTTGATAAAGTTATTCAGTATATCAGAATTGTCATGAGAGTAAAGATTATCAAATTATTTCGAAAGTGAGGTATAAACATCCATTTTTTAGTAAAAGAAATTTGTGGAACTTTAGGTTAATGGAAATTTGGAAAGACAGTTATGTTTGATGACTTTTATTAGTTCTTAATTTCTCAACTATATAGCTCTATGCAGAGGTCATATCAAATGATGTGAATGAAGGTCAAAATGAGAGTGAAAATTTAGAATGATGTAATGATGATAATGACAAGATGAAGGATATAGGGGATGAGGAGTGGGAGGGAGATATGATGGATGATGTTGAGCCTAATAAAGGTGAGACACATCAAAAAGAAACTCAATATACTTAAATTGTTTATTAGGATGCAGAAAGGGATGCTGAAGGAGATGGGGAAGGTGATGATATTGATGATAATGAGGTTGATGATGATAAGAATGAGAATTATGAGATTAATGATGAAGAGAATGAGATTTATGATATGGATGAAGATGATGAAAAATGGTATGAGGGATCAAAAAATTATGATGTAGTCAAAAAATTATCACCAACTATAGTGTTGGCCTTTTTAGTGCATTGATGCCAAACATTGCTGAAAGTAATCATTACTCCCAAAATCATTATGGAGACTAACTATGTTAGTATGTTCCATGATGAAATTCCTTCTCGAGTTTAGGACTCTTCAAAAGAGTTCAATAAAGGGATGTTATTTAATTCATAAGAAAAGTGTACAATCAAATATTAAAGAGTACTCTTTGCCCAATCACTATGAATTTTGTGTTGAAGAGACAAATAAGCATATTATGGCAGTTATATGCACTAATTGATAAAATGGTTGCAATTGGAGATTTCATGCAACATAAAAACAAAATGCAAATATGTGGGAGATAACTAGGTATAATGGTCCATATACGCGTGCTTCCTATGTCATACATAATGATCATTGCCAAATAGATGCTACTTTGATTAGTCACTGCATTGAGGGTAAGATCAAAGATGATGCAATAATTAAAATTGTTGCCTTAAGAATGAAAAATGCAAGAGACATATAGTTATATGCCTTTTTATGCTAAAGTTTGGTAGACAAAATAGAAAGTGATTTGTAGGCTGTATGGTGGTTAGGATGAATCATATTTTGAATTTCCGTGATTGATGGCTGCTATATAACAAGAATGAATCCTAGTTCACATTATATGCTTAAAGATGATGAACTTATGGCTAATAATGGCAAAAGAGTAGACCATCATCTTAAAAAGTTTAAAAGATTATTTTGAGCCTTCAGACCATGTATTATGTGCTTCAAATACTGCAGACTAGTGCTTCATATTGATGGTACTTTCTTGTATGATAAATACAAAGGTATAATGTTGATAGCCTCTTCATTAGATGGGGAAATAAAGTGTTGGCCCTAGGCACCAAGAAGGGAGGGGGGACTTAATTGGTGTATAAAAATTAAAACAAGAATGTAAGAAGGAAAATGAGTAGAAGAGAGACACAAGATTTATAGTGGTTCGGGTATAATCGACCCTACATCCACTCCCCAATTCTCAGTAATTAGGTGTTCCACTATCTTCAAATGGTGTTTCTAAGCTCACACTTAACTTTTACACTTGTGTTTTCAAGGTTCACACAACAACCTTTACACTTGTGTTTTTTAGCCTCACATAATAACCTCTCTTTAGTTTTTTACAAGCTCACACTATAACCTTTACAAATGGTGTTTATACTCACACCAAACAATCACTAAAAGAATAGAAAAGATTGAGTAGTAAAATTGCAAGAGTTTAGGTTACAAATTAATGAATGTTATTGCATTTACATCTGTTTGGTGAGGTATTTATAGCCTCTACCCACCAAAGAGATGTTGCAATAAAACTGGTAGCAAATCTCTAAAGTATGCTAGATAGATTTTGCATTAAATGCTTATCAAGCTTCATTCACAGTAGCTATTACTTTTTCACGATCGCGATTTTCTAATTTTCCATATAGGAGCCCAAAAATGCGGCAAAAATCCTTGTTTGTGTCTAATGGGTAGTCCACATGTCATCTTCTCATTGGTTCACCAGGAAAATATAGTCGTTGCCTTTCACCTGCTCACGAAAGTAGCAGTCGTGATTTTCTTGTATAGGCTGCGACTTAGGATGCGAATTCGTCTGTCAAAATGTTCATCTTCTTCTTCATGATTTGTGGTCGCTACCTACAAGTTGCAATTGTAATTTTTGTCTTCCAATGGTCACTTAGGACACTTGTTATGTTGTGGTTGTGAACTTGATTCCCTCTTGAGTTACTTTGAAATTCGTAGTCGCGACTAAGGCGTGACACACACTTTGAATTCGTCTGTGACTTTGGCACTCCCATCTTTGGATGGGTCGTGGCAGAGAAGTGGCCCGTGAATTTGTCTGTCTAATTTTTCAACTTGCCTTAGTCTAGTTCGCGTTCGCGATATTTGAAGTTGTGGTCTCGAATTAGGAGACACTTTGCTTTCTTTAGAGATTATGGACTTCATCCAACTTCCAATTTAGAGGCTAACTAAAAACTGCAAAACAACACTTAATTGAAACATTAGAATTGATCAATCTCTTTTGTCAAGATCAAAAGAGGTTTAAGACTTAGGATTAACCATCTTAGTCCAACAATCTCCCCCTTTTTGATTTTGACAACTTAGATAGATCCAAAGGAAAAATAATACAGAAATATTAAGTTGGAGTGAAGTTTGATACAATGAATAATACTTAAGGTAAACTTCCTAAGTATGATTGTTTGATGCTTCCCCTCAACTTATGCTATCTTTTTGCAAATTATTTTCTCTCCCTCTTAGACTTAGATTATTTCTAGTTTCTATTTCTCCCCCTTTGGCAAAATCAAAAAGAGGGTGTAAAGATAAAAGGGAAAAGAAAACAAGCATAAGTATACATAAGGAGTAAAATAAGAAGTCAAATTAAAAATATAAAATGCATCAATCACATAAAATAAGAATTTGCAAAGAAACACAAATTTATTTATTTATAACTGTGAGATCACAATATTTTGAAACATAAACACAAAAACAAGTAAATACAAAGGATCCCTAATCTAGAATGATGGAGAATATCATCATGTCCAGAAGTTCATTCCTCTTGCTTAAGTGTGACTCTTTCTACTTCATCTCCATCTTCAACTTCTTCATTGCCATCTTCATCTTGTGAATCCTCAAATTTTGTGTATTCCGAAAGATGATAAAGAGGAACCCCTAACTTCTCTTGAAGATCCACCATGTCACTATGAAGATGTGAGAGAAATCAAAATCTTTTTTTCATCATTCTCAACATCTTGTCTAACTTCTGATTGATGGTGGCAAGAGACAACTTGAACTTGGGTTTTGGTTGAAGAGGAGGGACTGGAATTGTGCCTTCTTTAATATGGAGCCTCTTCCTTTTAGAATCTTGAGAAATTTCCATCTTCTTAGCCTTGAATGCACCTAGGGTGTAGGCATAAGTATCCAGGTGAATGGTTTTGACATTTATTAGGTAAGTGAGGTCAAGACAATTTTGTGAAGGAAGAAGCTTCTTGATGAGGAATTTCTCTTTTTCCTCATCAAGGGCTCCAATGAAATGATATATGATAGTGATGTGTAAGGGCAGAAGGAACTGACTCTTGGGTTTTGTACTCATATTGATCAATTGATCCATAAGGTATCAGCCAGTTTGTATGGGTTTATTTTGACAAGGCAGAAAACGAATGCCAAATCTTTTTGGGACACTTTTTCGTTACCATCACCTCTTGCATTGATGGAAAAGGTGATGATACGGTGGAGTAACCAAAAGGGTAGGGATTTGATGTGTTTGGCCAAAGAGGAGCGAGGGTCGTGTTGGTTTCTATGGAGATTTCTGACTAAAACTCGAAATAGATAATATCAAGTGCGGAGATTATGAAAAGAATATTTTCTTCGACTTATAAATTAAAAACAGAAGAAAGTTGTTCAAGGGTTATATAGAAAGGATCACCAAAGGCTTGAAATACTAACCCGTATTGACCTGCAACAGATTTGGCTTTGCGACTAAGATGGACGGTGCATATGAACTCTCGTACAACTTCTTCATATCCAAGTTCATCTTGGAAGATGAACTCATTTCAGCCAATATTAGAAAGAAAAGCCCGAATTTCATTATTGATGCCCCAAGTTTCTAATAGGAAAGTGGAGGGGATCTTGTTAGGGAGGATGATCTTGGAGGAATTAGCTTTATATCTTTCTTTCTCCTCCTTAGTTACTCCCTTCATGAGTTGAAGTGCAGGGGCTGTAGACGGTTGAGCCACTCCCTTTCCTTTTTTTGTTCTAGAGATCTTCTTTGGGGTCATTGCAAGAGATGAAGAGAATTTGGAAGAATTTGATGCTTTAAAGGTAAGAGAGTTTGAGAGTAGGATAAAGTGAAGACAAACACTATTTGAAGGCTTTATATAGCCATTGAAAAGGTATACAAACGGCTAGAAATGGTTTAATGAAAAGTTGGAAATGGTTAGCCATAAAATCACTTAATTGCTAGGCGGTTACCCAAATTTGCGTCCGCAAAATCATGAGTCGCGACCGCAAATTCCAGAAAATATGAGTAATGGACAATTTTTCCTTCAAAATATGAGCCTTAACGGTCAAGAATTTGAAAATTTGACCAAAATTCGTGGTGGAGAGGAAATTTTGCGGTTGCGAATTAATGTTTGGTGGTCGGGTGACTTTAACTTGTAATTCGCGACCGCGAAGGAAGGATAACGACAATGAATTATGAGTCGGCAAGGAAAAATAGTTGATTTTTGAAAAATAATTGTGATCCACTTTATTATATCAAACACAAATACCACAAATCAACAAATATCGATACACATAGCAATTTCACACATAAGATAAGAAATTCTCACTTTAGGGAGCTTCCATCAAGCATTCCCAATTCTCTCTTAATGAAATTCATTCTCTCTTCATTTAGATGTTTAGTAAAAATATCTGCAAATTGATGATTTGTGTCAATAAACTTTAACATAACATCATCCTTTTGCACATGATGTCTAAGAAAATGATGTCTAATATCTATGTGTTTGCTCCCAGAGTGTTGGATGAGATTTTTAGAGCGATTAATAGCACTTATGTTATCACATTTAATAGGAATGTGATCAATCACTTTGCCAAAATCCTTCAATTATTGTTTCATCCAATGGACTTCGGTGCAACAATAACCCGTAGTTACATACTCCGTTTCCGCAATGGATAAGACAACCGACACTTGCTTTTTACTATACCAAAAAACTAGACATTCTCCTATAAATCAGCAAGTCCCAGAAGTGCTTTTTCTATCTAATAAGCTACATGCATAATCTGCATTTGAATATCCTACGAGACTAAAGGAAGAATCCCTAGGATACCATAACCCTAAGTGAATTGTGCCATGCAAATATTTAAATATCCTCTTAACAACATTTAAATGAGACTCTTTAGGAGAGGATTGGAACCTAGCGCACATACAAATACTAAATATGATATCTGGCCTAAAAGCAGTAAGATAAAGTAGAAATCTGATCATACCTCAATATCTCTTTTTGTCTACCGTGTTGCTCGATTCATCCTTATCTAGCTTGATGGTACTACTCATTGGGGTTTTAGCTACCTTGCAACCATTCATGCCAAATTTGTTGAGTATCTTCTTTGTGTATTTGGCTTGGTTGATGAAGATCCCTTCCTTGGATTGGTTCATTTATTGACTGAGAAAGAACTTGCACTCTTCAATCATGCTCATTTCAAATTCTTTAGTCATACACTTAGCAAAATCCTCACAAAGAGATTCATTAGTA
>CATIWR010248574.1:0-49431 GCA_949677035.1 Omphalea diandra
ATATATATATATATATATATATATATATATATATATATATTCCTTATCTTCTGTTATACTTAATTTGATTATAGAGTTAAGTAGAGTTAAGGATGGAAAATATAAATATAACCACAAAGAATTCAATGTCTTCCGCAAGAAATAGAAGATGATATATTAATTAAGCTTCCTATTTCAAATAATTAGTAATTCTTTTTTTTTTTAATGTAAAAGTAACTGTCGCATACACTTTTTTTTTTTGTTTATAAATATACATCTTAAACTTATTATAATTATACGCTACTTAATTTTTTTCCATCGGAAAAAATTTATTAGTTATGAGTTTTGTGATGCATTATTTAAAATTTAACTTTGCAAACAATAAGATTAAAAATATTAAGATTATATTTATGAAGATATATTTCATAAAATAAAATTTTAATATCCTCGAATATAAAATAAACCATTAATTTAATGCTTCATATTTAAAGAGCTGATTTTTACTATATCTAAAAGATCTTTGGTTGGACTCAGTCAAAAACTAAAATTTCTTCTAGCGTCAATTTCCTCTTTTAATGTCGAGATGCCTGATTCAAGAGCTACCAATAATTTGTAAAAGATCTTTTAGGCTTAAAACTGACATAAATAACCTAATCCATTTGAATGTTTATGCATTGTGATTGATGAATGGAGGATTACCTGTACAATATAAATAAATAAAGCCATTTTTTTTTTATCAATAAATAATGCCGTTTGTTAATACTTACAGAATTTGTCTTCATAACTATTTTTACAAATTAATTTATATTATAATAAAAAGTTTAATATTTAATTTTATAACTTATTTATTAAACAAATAAAAACGGGACATTCCAACTGTTCGTGATACTGAAACAGTAGCCATTTAATGCCGATCAATGTACAGAAAATTGTTTGCCTATCATTAAAAAAAATATAAATAATATTAGGAAAACAACATTAACTAATAAAAGCAATTATACATTATAAATCCAGCCCAAACTAATTACAAAATTAAGCTTTTGCAATAATGTAAGCATATATAATCAGTTTGGTTAAATAAGAAATGGCCAGAATATAATTAATATATATTACAATATCCACATTTTTAAATCTATCTCAAATTCATTAGCAATAGTGTAGTTAATGGATTTGAGATAGATTTAAAAATGTGGATATTGTAAAACCATTAGAAATTACATTTATACAGTAAAAACTCGTTCGCCAATTTACTATACAAAAATCAAAGATAACCCCTTCACGCAGAAGATCAATATGCAAAGAATGTTTGTCCATGCTTAAAACGAAGGCATAGAATATTATAAAAAAAAAATGCAATTTTCTCTATTGTAAAAAATATAACTATGACAGTGTAAACAGATTGCCAACCAGAAGCTGATTTCAAATTTATGGATTTTGCTCAAAGCTTAACGAGTAAAACTAAAGAAAATAATAGATAAATTGTGGGGAAGAGTTTAACAGCTCGCTTATATATATATATATATATATATATATATATATATATATATATATATATATATGCGCACAAAAGTACAAGAGTATGGTTTTAACAACTTCTAACTACTACATCAACTTTTTCCTTAATTTAAGCAAGATTTGTTGCTTCAAAAATCTTTGCTTGAATCAAGTAGAAATCTTGCACCATACTTTATAATATTTTGATTAATACAAGAAAATTAGCAAAATGACAACACTTGCTATCACACAAATGCCAACAACATTTTCAGCTTCATCAATAGTAGCAACTCCAATTTCAGCTCCAATGCAACAATGGCAATGGCTCCAGTAGTTGCTTTTCTTGCTTTAACACTCCTCCTTAACACAAGTGTTAGAATGCATACCTAACTTTCTCCTAATTTCTTTAAATCTAGCCTTAGGTAAAGGCATTGTGATAATGTCAACAAGCTGGTCATCAAACCTACAAATCTAAGTTTAATTTCACCTTTTCTTTCAACTTCCCTCAAAAAGTAATACTTAATCTTAATGTGCTAGGTCTTACCATGAAACACAGGGTTCTGGACCATTGCAACAACATATTGATTGTCACATAGCACCTCCACAGCTTCATTTTCTTCATTTCCCAAATATGCAAGAACCTTCTTGAACCATAGGGCTTTATCACAACAACAATAGATGTCATATACTTTCCTTCTACTATGGATTGAGCTACCACACTTTGCTTCTTGCTATTTCATCTCACCATAGTAGAACCACTAGAAAAATAAATACCCTAAAGTATTCTTCATGTTATCCTCAGTCCCAGCCCAACACCATCAGTGAAACCAAGTAATTTGGTGTGACAAGAGTTTTTATATAGCACTCCATAATTTGTTGTGCCTTTCACATACCTTAGGACACTTTTTACTGCAAAAAAAAATGAATTTGACTTGGAGAATGCATAAACCTAAAGAGCATGCTTATTGTAAACATGATATCAAGCTTGGTAATCGATATATACAGTAAGCTTCCAATTAAACTCCCATAAACACCAGCTTCCACCTTCTCAACACCTCTTATTTCTTTAAATTTTCACCTATCAATACTTGTGTTGCAACAAATTTGCAATTTGACATTACAAACTTCTCCAAGATCATCTCAACATACTTCTTTTGATGAATGAAGATGTCTTGAGTAGTTTGCAGCACTTTAATACTCGAGAAATAACAAATAGGCCCTAAGTCATTCATTTCAAATACCTTCTTCATCTCCTTCTTAAACTAAATCACCATGTCTTCATTACTACCAATGACAAGTAGATCATCAACATAGAGAAACAAATAATACTTGCTTCTGAGATTGCTTAACATATAGAGTTACTTCATTGTAACTCTTTTCAAATCCCAAACTTATTAAATGCATGTCCATCTTACTATACCAGGCTATAGGAGCTTGCTTCAACCCATACAAAGTTTTCATCAACAAGTAAACATAATCTTTAAACCCTAAAATCTCAAATCCTTGAGGTTAATCAACATAAATCTCCTCCAACTCTTTATTGAGGAATGTAGAATTGACATCTAGCTGGAAGACAAATTAGTTGTTAATAGTTGCAATTGATAGCAACAATCTGATGGTGTCAAACTTGGCAACTGGAGCAAAAGTTCCAATGAAGTCAATTCTAGCTTCTTGAGCATAACCCTTCATAACCAACCTTTCTTTGTGCTTATTTATTGTTCCATTTGGATTAAGCTTGACTCTGAAAATCCATTTCACATTAATGACATTCTTTCCTTCAGGCCTAGACACTAGCTACCAAGTGTTGTTTTTCTTAGTCATCTATAACTCCTCCTTCATTGTTGCCTTCCAGTGTGGAGTATTGATGGCATCATTAAAGTTTTTATGGCTCCAAGGATGCCATGTTGTATATATCATAGATGTCTTGAAGTTTTCTAATGTCTCTCACAGCAAATTCATCATCTGAATTTGATTCATCATCACTAGCAACTTGTTTTTGGGGTAAAATATCCTCAATTGGATTTTTATTAATAACAATACCATTTTCCCAATCCCAAAAAGCATCCTCATCAAATTTAACACTTCTAGAAATAATAATCTTCTTAGTTTTCATCTCCAACACTCTATAAGCCTTTAAGTTTCTATTGTATCCCATCATTACACCAATTTCAGTTTTGTGACTAAGCTTGTCCCTCTTTGCATCAGGTACATAGACATAACTTGTCCCTCTTTGCATCAGGTACATAGACATAACACAAGCAACCAAACACCTTAAGATGACTCATAATGGGTTTGGCACCACACCAAGCTTTAAATGAAGTCTTGCTTTCAACTACCTTGGTAAACAATCTGTTAATCAAGTAAATAGTAGTGTTGATAGCCTCAGCCTAATATTTCTTTAACACACCCTTTTAAACATTAAGTACTTATCCATATTCATAATGGATCTATTTTTCTCTCACTAACTCCATTTTGTTGTGGACTATATGCTACAGTGAATTAGTGATGAATGCCACTTTTTTGCAAGTAACTCTCAAATTAATTAAAGTTGTACTTAGGTCCATTGTCTGATCTAAGTGCCTTAATTTACTTGGAACAAGAATTCTCAGCTGCAACCTTGAATTTGATGAAGCAATCTAACACCTTAATTTTTTTCTTTAGGAAAAATACCCAACAAAACCTGCTAAAATCATCATTAAAGATCAAGAAATATCTACTACCAGATAATAAGGGATTAGGCATAGGACCACACACATTAGTGTGCACCAGCTAGAGTTTCTCACTTGCTTCTAAGCTTAATTAGTTGGAAAAGAGAGTTTGGTTTGTTTGCCAAGTTGACACACCTTACACACTTCATTTGGATCGTTAAAAGTAGACAAATCAGTAATTAAATCCTTTTTTAGCATATCAACAATAAAGTTATAATTAAAATGTCCTAGCCTCTTATGCCAAAGGGTTAATTCATCAATACTATTGATGCAAGCTTTAATCTCAATAGTTTCCCATTCAATCAAGAATTTTCTTTTGGACATGTTAACTGACAACAAACACTTATCAGCAGGATCATAAATATCACATCTTTTCTTTCTAAAGAGTAAATAATAATCATTCTCAACTAGCTGACCCATACTCAATAAGTTGTGATTGATTTAAGATACAAATAGAACTTCAGTAATGACTTTTGTACCTGAAAGAGTGTTAACAATAACATCACCTTTTCCTTTCACCTTTTGCAATTTTCCATCTCTAATTTTTCACTCTTGAAGACTAGCTCCTATTGAATGCCTTAAAGATCTTCAAGTCATTTGACATTTGGTGTGTGCAACCACTATCAACTAACCAAGCATATGAGTGACTACTGGTAGCATTGCATTCTTCATGAATGAAAGCCATGAAAAGCTTTTCTTCTTGAGGTTTAGGGTTGTCATCAACTTGTGCTTGTTGAGGTCGAGCTTGTTGTTGTTGTTGCCTTATTTGCACACCTTTTCCACATGCCTAAATTGCTTGCAAGACTTGCATTGAACACTAGGTCTATACTAGTAAAAATTTTCAGTGTGAGTCCTCTTGTTGCAATAAGGACAATGAGGGAACTTGCCCTTTCTTCCCTTATATCTACCACTACCACCTTGTTTTATTTTTGTTTTTATTATCATTAGATTGCTTGTTGTTGCTTGCACTAGAATGAGCTTTCCTCTGGTTTGCAAATAACACATTTTAGTGTTCTCTTGCTCTCTAAATGTCTTTCTAGTGTTCTCTTCCTCTTTAAATGTCTTTTTATGCTCAACAACTTATAGAGCATTAGCAAGTTTAGTAAGAGTGAGCTATGTCAAGTCCTAAAAGTCTTCAAGGGATGAGATTTTGCTTTTAAATTTCTTTAGAATAGTCATAATTACCTTCTTAACAATCCTCTTCTCAGAGAGGTCTTCTCTAACCAATCTAATCCGGTTAACAACCTTCATTACTTTGTCAACACACACCTTTATGGTTTTTGGATCTTTCATTCTCAACAATTGAAACTCCTTCCTCAAGTTAAATGCTTGTATTTGCTTAGTTTTTCACTTCCTTGAAACTCCTCCTTTAAGTTGTCCCATTCTTGCTTTGTTTCACAGGCCATAATCTTGGTGAAAATTACCTTACTTATAGCTGTGAGTAAGTAAGAAAGTGCCTTGTATCCATTGGCAACTTCCTTTGAATGATACTTGATCTTATTTAAAGTTGGATTTTCAAGGAGAGGATTTGGTTCCTTCCATTTTCTCAACAACCTCCCAAAGATCAAATGCTCTCAAGTAGGCTTTCATTTTGACAACCCAAATATGGTAAGTTTCACCATTAAAGGTTGGGGAAGTTGCTCTAGAAAATGTTGAGGAAGCCATGACTGAAAATAGGTGTTTTAAGGTTGTTTTGGTAAGGTTAACTCACTAGTTTTTTCTCCTTTGCAAGCTAAAAACTCTCTTATTTTCTCACACTAGTTTTCTCTCTTCTTCACAAATTTCTAAGATCATAACAACTCTGATACCATTTGATGGATTTTGCTCAAAGCTTATAGAGTTGAATTAAAGAAAATAAGAGAGAGAAATTGTGGAGAAGAGCTTAATAGCTCACTTCATTCATTTGCATATATATATATATATATATATATATTGCATACACAAGTACAAGAGTATGGTTTTAATAATAACTTCTAACTACTACATCAACTTTTCCTTAACTTAAGCAAGATTTATTATGTCAAAAATTTTTACTTAAATCAAGTAAAAATCTTGCACCATACTTTGAATATAACAAGTAAACCAAAAAGCTGATAACATAAGATTTGATTAATAAAAAAAAAAATTAACAAAATGATCGCACTTGTTGTCACACAAACATCAGCAGTATTTCCAGCTTCATCAACAGTAGCAGCTCCAATTTCGGCTCTTATGCAGCAATGGCAATGGCTCCAGTAGTTGCTCTTCTTGCTTTAACACAAATAGTAATTCGCAAAAATTGATTGAAAATAATTTTAGATTTTAACAGCATAACTTTGCTACAGGAATATACAGGAAGAAAAAATAAAATACCAGAATTAAAAAAAATTTAACTAACACACAAAAAGGTAACAATTAAAGCAATAAAATTAAGCACTAGCAAAAATGGAGAAAAAAGTCATTACAAAGCCATGACTTTAAAAAGCTGAATACATTATAAATTCTAAAATAACAATAAATCAAGCAAACAGAAGTGAAATATAAAATGAAATATAGAGCTTACAGTGATGCACAAAGAAGGAGAGATAATAGAAACAATGCAACTTAAACTTTTGTTTCAAATCAACTAATGTTACGCTTGATAGGATGTAATCAATTGTAATAGAATTTAATCAAATACAAACTCAATTGAATTATTAAACTAAAATTTTATTTGATTACATCATACCAAATATGTAGTGAGAGTTAGGGCAAAGGAAGGTAAATTCATGTGTTTAAAATAATATAAAAATGGGCAATATTATATATTATCAAATAGAGCACTTTAATAAGCAAAAGGAATAGAAAAATATACGCTTGAGGAAATTTTTTAATTTTCAATAAAATTATTTGGGGTTGCTATCAATATAAGACTTGAAAAGAGAGAGAGAGAGAGAGAGAAAAGGGAAAGAAAACATAGTAAACAATAAAGAGTGGAAGCTGAAGTTAAAAGCAATACTTAGTGAAATAAAAAAATGGAATAGGAATTTGGTTTTCTCAAACAGTAAAACAAAGTAAATAACATAAAAAAAAATATAAAGACGAAAATAAATTATTTATGTTGGAACAAGTCTTGATAAAATGCTACTTATAGGAGTAACACTTATCTGAACCTTGTAACCCCCTAAAATAGTTAAAAATAAATTGAGGGCAATAAAACAGAGGTTTATGTACAAAACAACACGTTGTATATGACATAAGTGAAGCAAGTAGCCAAAAACTACAAGGTACAATTAATAAGACTAAGGAAATAAATGCCAAGGAAAAGGAAAATTACATTAATGAAAAAAGGTAGAAAAGATAAATGGTAAGTAAGAGAACTTACACAAAAGAGGCAAGTGTAGATCAATATAGCATCAAATGCCAGAGAACATTAAACTTAGTTAAAGAGGAAGAAGATGTTGTCATTAGTGAAATTCTAAAATGGTATAAAAGCAATGCAAGAAAAGAATAGAAGTTCTTCAGAAAAGCAACAAAACATTAAATACTTCATGTATGTGGTTAAAAAATTTTAAAGAGATAAGCAAGAGCACCATGATGATCATATCACAACATCTACACAATAAAACACGATAGGAGATATGCTATTATATTTACCACGACCTATGGCCAAAAACACGCCACTTTAATGACGTGTGAATACATAAATTAATAGAGGCACATATATTAATGATATGTATTTGCAATTCATCATTCCATGAAATTTAAATAAATTACATATAGAGTCTATAAATAACAATATAATCATAATAACACTTGGTATAAGCGAAAATACATAAGTTAATACAACCTTATATACAAGTGTCAAGCTCAGGCTAGGCATGTATATTTATTCTCAAAAGAATATACCTAGATAACTGATAAAACAAAAATCAAATTGAATAACTAATTTAAAATTCCAAAAAATAGATTATTACTAACTAAAGCATAACTTCTATAAGAGACAATATAACAATGATGACACTGTTCGCATCTCAAGAAGAGTATAGTAACAGCAATATTATGTATAAAACTAAAAAAGTGAAGTTGGAAGGGGAAAAAAACCTAGTTTACAATAATAAAAGAGCATGCATACGTGAATAAGACAACGGAAGATAGAGCAGAGCAGGAACTAATTATGAAATTAGAAATAACTACAGCCAATTAACTCATTTTCAAGTAACAAAATAAGTTAGATACAACTAAAGTTGAAAAAATTACAGTCAATAACACTGCTAGCATTCAAATGAAACCACAGTAACAGTATTATTAATCAAAGAAAATGGCAATACAAAATTATAAAAAAAAATGTGACTTGTATGAAGTCCAAAGAAATAATAAACAAACTCAATAGCACAACAAGCCAATTAACAAAAGCCACAATTTCAAAACAACATACCAAAAGAATTAAACATGCAAAATATGCAAACAATGAAGAACACCATTCACCCCTGCTACAGATAATAATATTTGATCATAAAAAACATATACATGAATTTATCATCTTACTGCAACTGTAAAATCTAAAACAGATTATAAAATGAAAAAAACATTGGAAACACATAGCATATGCAACATAAATAGAAGAACAAAAATCAAACAACCACCAAAACTGTATAATTGCTTCCATTAAAATAAAATCCAGTAGAAACTCTAAACAGTAACTAAAAATCATTAAAAAAAAAAAGGCATATAGACCAACCAAAATAGATAGCCCCAGTAACGTATAGATTCCTTAGTAAATACAAACCTAAAACCATGCATTGCCAACACAGTAAACCTTTGAGGTTAAAAACACACATTCATAATTGCATACCAAAACCCCATACATAATAAATTTGCAAACAAACCAAACCCACCAGCAAAGACCAAAGAGAAACAAACACGATCAATATATCCATCTCTCCAAATATAGGCTATCTAAAATCCTCAAAAAAATACATGTATTAGAAAAACAGTAAACCCATATGACTAAAAATAGACATTCTCGACTACAAACCTAACAACAAATATATGAAGATTAGAAAGCAAACCAAATCAAATCAGACAGTATCATCTATGCATAAAATAATCACAATATATAAAGGTAGAAACTATCCCAAGCCCACAATAAAACATGCAATAAAATAGACCTCGTTAGTGCGAGTTAGAAATAGAAGATATGGATTAATGAAAAGGGAATGAATGGGACGATAAATAGTTCTTAAATTAGAGAAAATAAAACCCTAAAGAAAGCATTTGAGCCGGCATTTTGAAGAATAAAAAGGGAAAAAGCAAAAGCATGAAAATCCATTTTTTTCCAAACATAGCGAGAAGGAATAATAATTAAAAAAAAAAAAAAACAGGGCAATAACCTAAATATATCAGAAAAATATGGGAAGATCACAAAGGAAAGAAGCATAGAAACAGCAATGAGGCTAAATTTTTGGAAAACAAAGAGGCAAAAGACGTGTTGAAGCAGCTACTACTGGTTGATGAAGCTTAGAGCTGCTACTGCCATTGGATTGAAGCTGGAGTTGCAGCTGTTATGTTGGATTTTAGGTGACAGAAAGTGCTATCCTTTTGATGTTTTTTTTTTGGCATATTTTAGTCTTTAATCTATTAGCTTTTGATTGTATTACTTTATGAAGTATGGTAGCAGATTTTTGCTCATTTAAGCAAATATATAGGAGAACAAATTTTGCTTAAATTAATGGAAAATTAATGTTGTAGTTAAAGGTTATTATTAAGCTATACTCTTGTACTTTTTGTAAATAATATTTATATCAATGAACTAAGAGAGCTTGTGTTGCTCTTCTCACCATTTTCTCTCTCTTTGTTTTCATTATTGTTACTCTATAAGCTTTAATAATATCCATCAAATGGTATCAGAGAATTGTTGATCTTAAAAGGCCTGAAAAGGGGTAAATTACACCAATGGTCACTAAATTTTGGACATAATTTTATTATTGTCACAATTTATGGAATTTATACAATTTGCTTATTTAACTATTATAAACATTCTATTGAAGTCTGATGATTTATTTTTCTTATTAATCAAGCACCAAACTAATGACCTAACAATATGATTGGCCACCCATATCATTTATAGTGCAACCAATCACTCTCACATGTCATTTTTTCTGCTAATATTGAGTTGATATAGGATTCACTTTGACTTATATTAATATAATTATGAAAGAAAATGTGATTTGTGAGTTTGTATATGATAAAAGTTTACAATCTGATTTCTTATCATTAGTTTGGTGTTTGATTATTCAAAAATTAGATCATTAGATTTCAATAGAATATTTCTAATAGTTAAGACCAAATTGTATAAATTTTAAAACTTATGACCACAATAGAATTATGACCGAAGTTCGATGACCATTAATGTTATTTATCCCACCTGAAAAGAAGAGAAAACTAATGTGTGAAAGAAAAGAGAACTAGCGTGTAAAAGAGAGAAATTCAAGGAGTTAAACCTCACTAAAAAAAAATCCTTAAAACACCAAATCTCAGTCATGGCATCCATAACATTTTCAAGAACAACTCCTTCAATCTTTGCTAATGAGAATTACCATATTTGGGTTGTAAAAATGAAGGTTTATTTGAGAACATTTGATCTTTGAGAGGTTGTTAAGACAAAGAAGGATTCAAATCCTCTCATTGAAAGTCCAACTTTAAATTAGATCAAGCATCACTCTGAAGAAGTTGCCAAGAGAGCTAAGGTTCACTCTTGGTTACACTTAGTTGTAAGTGAGGTGATCTTCACTATGACACTGCTAAGTAAGCATGGGATAAGTTGAAGGAGGAATTTTAGGGTAATAAGAAGACTAAGCAAATGTAGGTATTCAACTTGAGAAAAGAGTTTTAGTTGTTGAGAATGAAAGACTCTAAAACTATCAAGGTGTATGTTGATAGAGTTATGCAGGTTATGAATCAAATTATATTGCTTGGAAAGATCTCCCTGAGAAAAGGATTGTTGAAAAGGTCATGGTGACTTTTTTAGAGAGATTGAAAATAAAAATCTCATTTTTTCAAGATTCTTAGGACTTGGCATAGCTCACTCTCATTGAGCTTGCCAATTCTCTGTAAGCTGTTGTGCAAAGAAAGGCATGTAGAGAAGAAAGAACTCTTAGAGTTTTTGGTTTGCAAACCAAAAAGTTAAGGCTCATTCAAGTATTAGCAATAGCAACCAATATAATGACAAGAAGGACAAAGACAAAAAGGCTAGTGGTAAAGGTAGATACAAAGAAAGAAAGGACAAGCTCCCTCCTTGTCCTACTACAACAAGAGGGACAAACACTAAAAATTTTTATTAGCATATACTTAGTGTGCAATGCGGATCTTGTAAGCAATTTGGGCATATGGAGATAGAGTGTAAAGCAGGCTATCAACAACAATCTCAAGTTGTTGACAACCATAAATCTCAAAAAGAAAAGCTCTTCATAGCACTGGTTCATGAAGAATGTAATTCTTCTACTTAGCTATTTTACAGTGGTTGGATAAATCACATGTCAAGTGACTTGAAGAATTTTAAGGCTCTTAATCGGAGCTACTCCTCAAAAGTGAGAATTGGAGATGGAAACTTACTAGAGATGATGGAAAAAAGGAGTTGTCACTATGAACACTCTCTCGGGTGTAAAAGTCATCATTGATGTTTTGTTTGTGCATTAAATTTGCCACCATTTGTTAAGTGGCGGTCAGTTGATTGAGAGTGATTATTCCTTTACTCTCAATCAACATGACTAAAAGGAATTTTTTAATTAAATGGGAAAATGTTAAAGTTAAAGCTTACACTAGTAGTGTTGATGAATGAACTATTTGGCATAAAAGGCTAGGACACTTTAATTATGGTTCAATTGTTGATATGCAAATGGTTCTTTATTTGCCTATTGTTAGTTATCCTAATGAGTTGTTTGGAGTGTGTCACCAAACTCCCTTTTCTAGTTGGTCAAACATGGAGAGCAAGTGAAACGCTTCAGCTGGCGCACACTAATTTGTGTCCTATGCCTAATCCTTCCTTGTTTGGTGGTATATATTTCTTAATCCTTATTTATGATTTTAGTAGGTTTTGTTGGGTGTTCTTCCTAAAGCAAAAAATAGAACTATTTGATTCATTCATTAAATTCGAGGTTGCAGTTGAGAACTCTTGTTCCAATTAAATCAAAACACTCAGATTAGATAATGGAATTAAGTATTCCTCTTATCAATTTAAGAGTTGCTAGCAAAAGTTTGGCATTCATCACCAACTCACTGTAGCTTATACTCCTCAACAAAATGGAGTTAGCTAGCGAAAGAACATATCCTTCATGAATAGCCAGGTATTTGATATTTGAGAAGAGTGTGCCTAATGATTTTTGGGTTGAGGCACTCAACAATGTTGTGTCCTTGCTCAACAAATTATTTACCAAGGCTGTTAAAGGCAAGACACCATTTGAAGCATGATTTGGTGCTAAGCCTACCATGAGAGTTGTCTTAGGGTATTTGGGCATTTGCATTATGACCACGTTCCAAATGCAAAGAAAGACACATTGAGCCACAAAGCTGAAGTTAGAGTTATGATAGGGTATAACAACAATTGTAAGGCTTATAGTGTTTTGGAGGTGAAAACAAAAAAGATCATTATTGTTAGAAATGTCAAGTTTGATGGGGATGCTTCATAGGATTGGAAAAAAGATACTGTCGTCAATAAGAATTCAATTAAGGGAGATTTACCCCCTAAGAACAAGCTGTGAATTATGATGAATTAAACTCAGATGAAAAGTGTTATAAGAGGGACTAATACTCTTTAAGACATCTATGATAGGTGCAATATGTCATCATTGGAACCCCATAGCTTCAGTGATGCCATTAAATCTCCACAATGAAAGGTAGTAATGGAAGAGGAGCTGATGATGATTGAGAAAAATAATACTTGGCAAGTGGTAGCCAGGGCTGAAGGGAAAAATGCCATTGGTGTAAAATGAGTTTTCAGGGTCAAGCTCAATTCGGATGGATCAATTAATAAGCATAAAGCAAGGTTGGTTATGAAGGGTTATGCTCAAGAAGCTAGGATTTACTTCACTGAAACATTTGCTCTAATTGCTAAGTTTGATACCATCAGATTGCTGCTTTTAATTTCAGCTCACAATAATTGGAATGTCTTAGTCAACATTCCTAAATGGTGAGCTAGAAGAGGAGATTTATGTTAGTCAACCTCGAGGCTTTGAGATTGCGGGGCTTAAATATCATGTGTATTTGTTAAAGAAAGCGCTATATGGTTTGAAGTAGGCTCCTAAAACCTAGTATAGGAAAATCAATATGCATTTGATGAGTTTATGATTTGAAAAAGCTGCAACAAGGCAACTCGTTATATCAAGCTATCTAAGAAGCAAATTCTAATTGTGTCTCTTAATGTTGATAACACTGGTAGCAATTTAGGCATGGTGGTACAATTTAAGGAGAAGATGAAAAAAGTGTTTGAAATGAATGATTTAGGGCCTATCTCTTATTTCTTAGGAATTAAAGTGTTGTAAACTTATCATTGCATCTTCATACATCAGAAGAAACATGTTGGGTTGATCTTAGAGAAATTTGCAATGTCAAATTGCAAACCTATTGCAACGCCAACACTAAAATGTGAGAAATTGAAGAAGAAAGATGGCACTAAAAAGATGGATGCTGGAGTATATGGAAGTTTGTTATATTTATTAGTCACTAGGCTTGATATTATGTTTGCAACTAGCATGCTTTCCAGATTCATGCACTCTCCAAGTCAAGTTCACTTTACTGCAGCTAAAAAGGTCATAAGATATGTGAAAGGCATTGTAAAGTATGGAGAATTAACCATGAGTTATTGTCATGCCGAAATTGCTTAGTTTCATGATAGTGATTGGGCTGGATCTGAGGATGATATGAAAAGTACCACCATAAGAGATTATCTTTCACTTGGTTCTAGTATGGTGAGCTAGAAAAGCATGAAGCAAGGTGTGGTGGCTCAATCCACAATAGAAGCAATCCACAATAGAAGCAAAGTATATGACAACTATTACTATTGTAAACCAAATATTATGGCTCAAGAAAGTTATTGTTGATTTGGGAAATGATGAAGATAAAGTTGTAGAGGTGTTGTGTGACAACCAATTTGTTATTATAATGGCCAAAAACCTGTGTTTAATCATAAGACCAAGCACATTAAAATCAAGTTTCATTTCTTGAAGTAGGTTGAGAAAGGAGAAATCAAACTCAGACATTATAGGTATAAAGTTCAACTTGTTGACATCCTAACAAAAGCCTTGTCTAAAGGCAAGATTTGAAAAAATTGGAGAGAAACAGGGTATGCACTCCAACACTTGTGTCAAGGATGAGTGTTGAAGTAGTTGTTGTTGGTTGATGAAGCTTAGAGCTGCTGCTATTGTTGAATTGAAGTTGTGTTGGAGTTTGGGTGACAACAAGTGTTGTCATTTTGATGATTTTTTTTTATATATACTAGTCATTAGTCTATTAGCTTTTGATTGTATTATTTTATGAAGTATGATAGTAAATTTTTGCTTGATTTAAGCAAAAATATAAGAAACAAATCTTACTTAAAATAAGGAAAAGTTGATGTAGTAGTTAAAAGTTGTTACTAAGTCATACTCTTGCACTGTGTAAACAATATTTATATCAATGAAGTAAGAAAGATTTTGTTTCTCTTCTCCACATTTTCTTTTTTTTTTGCTTTCATTATTCTTACTCTTTAAGCTTTGATAAAAACCATCAAAACAACTAGGTCTAGGGTTTTTGGAGAGCATAGAATAAAGAGAAAATGGAGAAGGCTCGATAATAATACCAAGTGGCATTGAAATGTCAAAAAACCAATTAAAATGACAAAAGATGTTGCCATTAAAGAGGTTAATTAAAGGAATTCAATACATGCTAAAACGACGTCACTTTTATCTATACCTAAAAGATCGAATAGCCACTCACTCACCCTAGAACGACACCGTTTTGTCTAAACAAAAAGGGCAAAAAAACACATAAGAAGGCTTCAACGCCCTCACATTTAACAAAACAAAAGAGACCATAGAACTCCTAAAACATTGTTAAGCCTCAAAATTGCCTTGACTGGAAATACAACAATAACCCCAACAAACGACATTGTTGCAAGGGAGAAGCTAAGGGGTGAAACAATCTTTCCATGGCCACCAAATGAAACAATTACCCTAAAAATATAGAAAACAACAAAATTATCCAAAGCTTCACTATTCATAAGCACAACTTATAGACATTAAGAACAATTGTTCACGAAATTTCACCAAATATATAACTATTTAGCAAATATTTAATTTGTAATAGAAATGGAAGAACCACATGAGAATTTGAAAAACTTGCAAAGATATTTTCAACGACACTAGCATTAAGACAGTTATCTTGAAATAAATATGAGAATAAAGTACAACTACAAATGGTGCGAACACCAACTGGAATTACAGACCACCAATGGACTTACATGCTTTGATTGTTTCATTGGCTTAACTAATAACTACAGCACCATTGTGCAAGCATCACGACTCACCACTCCAACATTACATCAATTTTGTTGAGCAAGACTGAAGGATATATAAAGAAACAACCATCTAGAATGCTTGTCACATGGTCCCCAACTTTAAGATTTTAATCCAAAGCACTTGGGTGCTAGATCATGAAACTTTTATAAGGCTAGAATTACAACTTATATGTAAGTATAGTCAATCATCACCAGAACCTCCTACTCCATTTTGTACAATTAACATGAGAAACTGTAGAAAAGAGGAACAAATGGGAAGGTTGGGCGACTAAGTTCTTTTCATTTTCTTCATTTGCACAAAATTTCCTGCAGTAGGATATTTCAAGAAACTGTCCGTCCATAGCACAAACATGCAAGATAGAGATTCTTTGCCCATTTTTCCTGCATGTAGATAACCACATAATAGAATATATTATAGTCTTATCATCACAGCTCGTGCAGTATGATTTGATATCAATCATGCAATATTCATAACAACAATAGTAGATATGTGAAAAATCAATTTTGCTCTAAACCACAACATAGATATTTATTAAGCTCTTTTTTTAAAAAATATTGCACATGAAAATATTTAATAAAAAATAAGAGAAGCTTGAGGGATAGAGGCAGTAAAACACTGAGAAATATCAATAATAAGCTCATAGGTCTCATGATGCAAAGAGCTTCTACATATGTAATGGTTAGGCTGAGCATGATCGTGGCATAACTGAACCAGACAGAGAAATTAAACTGAAAATATTAGTGAGAGAACCAGATCAAAACCGAACCAATTTCACTATGATGGTCCTATATGGAGAAAGAGAGTTCATATTTTAAAATATACTATATAGTTTACATAATAAATAGATTCATTTATGATTGATATAAAAGTAGATATATATTGCTAATATATTTATATATAGATATATATACCTATATCATACAACTATAGTATATATTTAGATATGTAATACGCAGTTTAATATATAATACAAGTATATAATATATTATATAATTAAATACTGAATTATTTAGAAATTGATTACCAATCAACTCTAAACATTTAAATTTTAAAATTAAAAAAATTTAAATAATTAATCTTATAATATAGTATGTATATGAGTTTTCATTGAAAGCTTAAGCCATAAAATACATGAAATGGAATCATAAAGAAGAAAATATGAAATAAAATGATTTAAAAATGAAAAAAAAAAAGTTTGATGCACAGAAAAATATTGAAGAGGAAGTGCTGCCTCCTACTTATTAAAGGAGGTAGCCCCCCCTTAATTTTTTTTTTTTAATAGAAATGGCTAAATGCCATTTAGTCCCTTTAGGGACTTAAGGTGTAATTTCCTTTTTCAATTTCAGTCCTTGGATTGAAATTGAAATTTTAAATTGTTTTTAGTTGAAAATATTTTGGCTTTTAATTTCAGTCCAAATTGAACCAAAAATAAGGAATCGAGTAGCACCAAATAATCGGACCAACTTGGACAGAATTTCAATACAGTTCTGCTACATAGAGTTTTCCTCTCTAGTCTGATTCAGGTCCCAGATTTCAGTCTGGTCCCAATAATTTTAAAATCACTGACCCAGACCAGACTCTGAGATCTAGGCAGCATGAAAACAGGAAACACAAAAACATGAAAACAGACATGAGGAAATGACATTTTTCTACAAATGAAGAAAAAGAATCGTGTGGAAACAAGTAAATATAAAAAAAAATATACAGGGATATGTTTGTAAATATTATTTTTTTGCATATATAATTATTGAAGCAAATTTTACTTTTTAATGATCAAATTATACCCAAAAAAATACTATTAAAAAATGTTAAATATATGTAATCTTATCATATGGCTCTCACCAATAGAAAAAAATATATATATATTAAAGAATGTTAAAAATATATAACCTTATCATATGGTTCTCTCACTAATGGAACTATCAAACCAATTAATCAAGCAGAGAACTCTTATATTTTATGGAATTAACGAGTATCATATTAAAGTGGGAAAAAAAATAATTGATTTAAGTCAATTTGCATGATTTATTTTCAAAAAGTATTAATACAATCAATCTGCACGATTTATGTTCAATTGCAAGCAAAGTATCATATCAGAAGGGGAAAAAATCTGTAAAGGGAAATTCTGGAAAGTCAAGGAAAAGACTAAAATCTGACAAAATCATATAAAAAAAAAAAACAGCAAGATTAAGAAATAATACGATCAAGAAACCAGCAATCCAGATCAGAACCAACAAGCTCAAGAAAGAATAATATAAGAAACTGACTTAATTTCAGTCAAGCTGCCATCACAAGTCCCCATCGCCTTCACCAGCTGTGTTGGCATTACTGATCACTGTCCATTTGCTTCATACGTAGGAGAGAAGAGAGAAAAGGAGATGCTTAGGGAATGATTTGGGTCTGCCAATTGGCGTGCATGATATAAAATCCAAAGCAATAATTTTCAAAATTTGCAGAAGGAGGCCCAAAACATTCCGGGTCCATTTTAGTTGGTTTCCTCAAGGAAAACATTTCAGCAATGTGGAAATGCTTCCCTTCCAAGGTTTTGGTATTTTGTAAGATGAGAATCACCATGTTGGACTTTGAAGGGGAAAAAGTACTCATGCAACAGCTGAGAATGTTCTCACCTTGCACAATTCTCACATAATCACTGCCAGAAGTCATGAAAGTCATGTAAATGACTTCATACAACCTAAAGTGTTAGCATTTATCTAGTGAAGATCATAATCACCCTAGTGCATACAACTGAAATGGACAAAGACACTGCTTTTGTCTGCTTCATCATTGACAGAAATTACTTAGGTTTGATTTATTTATGACATGACAATTTGATTTCATAAAAGGTGGAAGCTATCGATTAATATCTCCATAACAAGCTGGATGCTAATGCTTGTTTTGTCTTTCGAAGTCATGTAAGCACAGATGCTATTACCATTTTATGATACTTACAATGCACCAGATCCTAGCACTTCCAAGATTTTTTTTCATTTAAAAAAATTTACCTTAACATGCGTGCTTGGAAATTGAGATGTACGTAGAGTTTCCTGAGTTTCATCACCAGGTTTGCGCCTTGGGATGCTCAAGATTAGAGCAGCTTGATCAAAAGTTGCAGCTGTTGACGTAATTCGAAAGCCATTATCCCAGCGTCTGTGAATGCCCTCACTCGGATAAAGAAAATCAAGCTCCACAACCTATTGAAACCAATGAAAGAAAGACTCGATAAAATTTGAAGAAACTAGTGAAACTTTGTCTAGGCCAGTATATAATGCCACAATGAATGCATATTAAATATGCTAGAAGGCTTAGTAATAAAAGATATTGGCAGAAATTTCTTGCCATAAAACTGTGAGCTACAAGGTTGAATTCACACTAGGACAGGTCACGTTTGTCTATTGACACTCACAACCCATTATTATGTCAAGTAGCATCTGACAGTGCAGCAGAATTTAATTTTCCCAAATGAATTTCACATTTATTAATTTTCCATGAGATTTAAAAGTTCAATAGAATATAAACTGAAGGGCAAGGCACATGATTCTTTCATGTTATGCCTTTAAACTTAATAAAACTTGCAATAATATGCTAAAGCATCTAAATATTATTTTCCTTTCACCTTCACCAGAAAAATAGCAACAACTGAAAACGGGAAACAGTAAAAGGCCAGGAAATTGGAAGCCATCATGCAAATCAAGGAAAGGTTGAGGCTTGATTGGACACAAAAGGTCATATGCACATAACAAAGCAAATGCAAGGTAAAGAATCAAGACAACATACAAACACTGCTAAACTAGGGAGAAAAGGGGCAGAATCTTTATATTTACTCCAGTGAGAGAAGCAATAAAATAACTCATTTTTCTTCATGAGGAGCCAGCAATTGCCAGAATACAAGAAGAAATTTAACCTGATCACTGACACCAGCATTGCGAGACATGACAACCCCCCAACGGCTTCCAGCAGTCGCCATTGAGGTCACATGAAATCCTTCTCTCCATTTCTTATTTATCCACTTAAAGGGAAATGAATCACTGACCTTGTAAGACTGTTGAGTGTATTGGGTACCTATATGAATTGAAAGCTCAACATTTTAATAGCCAAAAGTAGATTTAATAAGTAGGACTTCTCCAGAAATACACTTCACTTAACAAAAATTTTAAACCACACCTTCACACATTGGAAATATCATGATAGGTTTTTGTTCATCAAGAAACTACTACTTCCAGGATGAGGGAAAAACAAACTGGTCAAAATGATGTGGAACAAGCAAATCCTAGAAATAAGCATTAATCATACAAAACATGGAGACTGTAGTTTCGAGTTCCACAATTGCTTTTTATTCCTTTATAAAGAGCCTCATTAACTCTTCTTACAAGGGGTTATTCAATTGAACTTAAAATAAAGATGAATTTCAGCATTTGTGTTCTTTTGTTTCTTTCTGTTTGCTTAACTCAACACTCCTTTTAACAACAATCAAAACAAACCAACAAAGAGAATGAAAAAGCAGGTAACAAGTGCAAATGCAAAAACCATAAGGAAACACATCTAGGATCTAGGAAATTTACAGATGAAAATGAAGACATTAACAAATAATCAAATGAACCTTTGGACATCACCACTAGGGAGCTTCCATTGTTCGCACCAGCAATAGAACTAATGTAATAATTCTTCTCCCATTGTTCCATAATCCATTCCTGTTTTTTTGGAAGAATAGTTTGGTTATTATTTATATGATCGATTACTTATATTGGGAAAGGAAAAAAGAAAATATGTCCACATATACATATACACGTACATACAGCATAGATATTCACCTTGTGCAGGAAACAAGGTGAAAGTTCGTAAACTTGGTGTGTAAAACCAGTTCCTGCATCCATAATTAGTGCCCAAAGATTTGAACAAGATGCCACGCTACTTATAAGCAGACCATCGGCAATTCCTCTCTCCACATGTTGAGCCAACCTTCCATCAGCCACATTATAATGGTACCTAGTTGTATAAAAAATGTAGGCCATCAGACCACAATTCGGTCAGGAAACATATGCAATGAATTTAGGCATCCCAAACCCCCTAAGCACCCCCCTTTCCTTTCTCTCCTCTCGGGGCTTTTTCCTTTCACAGACTATAAACTTATTTTGGAGGGTCCAAACCCCAGGAACCAGGGTGTTGTCTGGGGGCATCATCATGAATGTGAGGCTCACTAAGGCTCCACATCCTTATGACTTTCTTTCCTTCTACAAATTATAACAGCAAAATATCAGTTTGGGATCTCTGATTCGTTCCAAAATATAAGCTAAGTACAACCCAAATGTATGGAGGTTGAATGATGGAAGCAATCAATAAACTAATTTATTAGATGAAGATTGTCAAGAGTACAGCACATAATGGAAATTAGCAAGCAAGTTACCTTCTACTCAAGCATCTCAGGCTCCTAAGGATTTTTTTTTCCCCATAATGTTACATAAAACTCCAGTTTGAAAGAGTTATGTACTTGAAATTTTCTATATATATCCCATTGAACTTTCTACATGTAAACTTGACATGCATGGCTACATAAATAAACAAACATAGTTCTAACAATTAGTTTTCAAAATTCAAAAATCAAATGATGCAATAAGTTAGTGGCTTCGAGCAAAAATATGACCTAAAACTTTTGCAAGTAAAACCTCCATTTTTAGAATAGAAATAGCATGGAATTTTGAATCAAGAGATAGAATCACCTTTGTTTCATTGGTAGCCTAGCATTGTAAACTGAAATCCATTGTGTAGCAGGAACTCCTAGGCGAACCTTCTTCTTAGGTTGTCCATCATCCTCTTCCTCAATATTCAACCTACCACGTTTTTGGCCAACTTGACAGATGATCTGACAAAGTATGTGTGAGTCATAACATGTTAGGAACCTGAGGATAACTCACCCCTAGAAGCCAGTCATTAAGGGGGGATAGAGCCCAAGTCCTTATAAACCAACTTTAAGTTATAATTTTAGTTGAATGTAGGGCACTGGATCATAACATACAACCACATTTCTGCATCCAGTGTCCTCGATGGGTCTTACTCTCAACACTAGCCCAGCTCATGCTGTTTACTATGGGGATTCCATTAATTTTTAATGTGCACAATACATACCCCTTTAGGAGTGTTAAGCTGCAGGCATAGGGTTGGCTCTAATACCAAACTGGAGGAATCTTAGGAGAACTCACCCCTAAAGCCTTTAGGGGAAGAAAGCCCAACTCCTTATGAACCCCACATTAAGCTATCATTTTAGCTAATATAGGATATTTTATTCTAACATTTCTGCACCCGGTGTACTAAGCGGCTCTTACTTTCAACACTAGCACAGCTCATTGTATTTACCATAAGGATTCCATTAATTTTTAATGTGCCTTACATGTACCCCTCTAGGAGTGTTGAGCTGCGGCCATGGGGTTGGCTCTAATACCGAACTGTTAGGAACCTTAGGAGAACTCACTACTAAAAGCAGTTAGGGGAAGAAAGCCCAAGTCCTTATCATTAAGGTCCCATTTTAGCCAATGAGGGATATCAGAACATAACATAATAAACCTATGTTTAATAAGCAAACATAAAGAAAAGAATTCTGCACTTTCAAATGCAATCACAATTACCTTTTGAGCACCCTCAGTATTTATAGGCCTTATAGCTGGGTTTGGACCTATCAGGCTCTCAAACAAAGATATTAGCTTGGAATAGTTTGGCTCCTCATCAAATTTCATATTCACCACAATCTCAAGGAACTGCTTTAGAGCTGGAGGACAGAAGCAACAAAGCATTTCTGGAGATGTTGCCATCTTCTTTTTGCAGACTAAGAAGGACTTATTATCACCCTATGATTTATTTCAAATGAAAAAGGTGACAAGATGATAAATTAACCTTAGTGTGTATATACGCATGATTCCACGTATGTTTACATGTATATAACACACATGAGCAGTGAATATTATTGATAGTACCTGATAACCTTGCCAAGGTAATCTGCCTCGATGCAAGAAGATGAGTGTATATGCCAGAGATTCAAGATCATCCCTCCTACTAGCAGTTCTTCCCAAGTGAGCATGTACACTAGCATATCGAACAGTTCCCCTATAGAAATTGAACAGAAAAGAAATCATGAATTTCTGCCAAAGAGTTAGATTAACTGCTAGATACAGCAGAAACTAGAAAACCCTTGACTCTCACCTAAACATATCAGGACGCTGATCATATTCGACGTGCAGCCCACTACCACTATCTCTCCACTTTGTTGCTGTGATATTGCATACCAATAAGACATAAAATTACTGAAATAAGAATGCTTGAGGACTAAGACATTCACTCACCTAAACCAAGGTCCACAAGATATAACTTCTTCTCTTGTGGCGTACCTGGCTGCCCCAGTAAAAAATTCTCTGGCTTTACATCTCCATGCACATAGCTAAAAACAAACACAAAAACTAAAATATAATCAAGCATGGCTAAAGTAAAGCCAGAGGATACTTCTCCTATTTCCCAGGAAAACCAAATAAAACTTGATAAGCACAACTACATCACATACCCTCTGGAATGCATCTTCTCTAAGATCGATAGAGATTCAACAGCAATACAAGCTACCATTTCTGAGGACATCCTATATAGAGAAAAAAGAAACAGACATAAATATAAGCAAGAAAATACAATTAAAAAAACATCCATAGGAAATATTTAAAGGCCAAATAATAGGATTGCAGACTTAGAGGACATAGAAACTCTATTAATTTGCTTAACACAATATACGATGAACAGACAGTAAAGTATGACCTTTACAACATTGACCAACTCACCAAATTAGAGACCTAGACAAATAATAAATGAATAAGTTCAATGCATACACATAAAAAATTAAAGTTATTCAACACATGAATACTCACGCTTGCCCAGAAGAATTCCATACGTCCCAGAGGCTAGGTCCTAGCATGTCCATCACCTGAAAATGCATGAACAGAAATTAAACCAAAAATAAGATTTAGAAAAAATGGCGAAAAGAAACAAAATTGCAGACCTACCATCACATAATAATCTCCTTGCTTTCCTTTATAGTGTACTCTTGGCACTCCATGGCTACCACCAAGAGTGCTGTGGAACCAAAGTACATGACAGAATCATAAATATGAATAGTAAGGAAAGCCCAGGAAAAGAGAGACACAGTAGAAAGAAGAAGAAGAAAGAACTCACTTGTATACTTGCCATTCATATGGGGGCCCATAGTTACAACCTTTGCTGTTTCTATGCTCAAATTTCAGGGCCACCTTAAAGAAACACATTTAGGATTAAAAAAAAAAGTTATAACACGATAAGCTCGCATATAATAGAAGATGATAACAGCACAAGAGCAAAGATTACCTCCATGGCCCCAGGGCCCATCATGCGTTCATTTCCACTATTAACACGACGACCAACGAACACTTGACCAAATCCACCTTTGCCCAACTTTCTGTCTATCTTGTATAAAGGTGACCCTCCCACTTGGACCTTGGAAAATAAAATAATAAACCTTCTATAATTATCAAAAAGACAAGAAGCAAGAAATATTAGAAGCGGAAACATATTACTCTAAATCAACTTCAAATAAAAATAAAAAAGCTGAGGTAGACCAAATCTTTCTAATATTGTATAGACCCACAGAACAATATAACTCACAGTAAAAAGATTCAATTTGAGTGAAATTAAAGAATCATGTAACTGTGTACATTGTCCGTGTAAAACAAATGTAGAAATGGTGCCTAGTCTAGTGAGAATCAGTGGTGCATCTTCCCAGTCTATAAGAGTAAGTGATAAACGTTACTAGACAAGAAATTTTTATTAACACAATTAACAACTATTAGACTACCATATGAAATCATATACTCCTGAACAACAAATGCCTGACAGTGACAAAACCAAACCAGCACCAATTAGAACTGAAGGCCAAACAAATAACTCTAGAACCGTAATTTGCAATTAATGGATAGAACCAATAGTGCAAAACAATGCATCCCATGCTAAAGATACAGACATCATCTACACCTGACAACTTCAACCCCACTAAAGACATTAAGGAAACGCCACAAAACATCCAGCTAAAGAAACTACCTTATATTCATAATTCTGTAAATTATAATAACACAACTACCAAAACCACAATAAAACCGAATGATAAAAAACAATGATATTAAAATCATTCAAAATTGAATACCTTTTCCGGGAAAGGTGCAGTGCTGCCTTCCTGCTCTTGTCCAGCAACCTTATTAGCACTCAAACCACCACTATCACCACCCATTACGCCAACTTCTTCCTTTTCTTCAACAACCAAATTGGGCAAATTATTGTTGTTAGTATTATTATTATTATTATTATTATTATAGTTATTATTGTTGTTTTTCCTCTCCAAACTCAACGAATCACTATCTTCTTTCTCCGATATAACAATTAACTTTTCATTATTATCCTCTTTTTTCTCCTCCTCCAGTCTTTTCGTTCTAGTCGTCGGTCTCTTTCTTTCTCTAGCTATCGCTGCACGGGTTTTTATGTAATTATTACGCGGTAGAGGAGGGTCTGTTTGCTTGTTTAACCCAGCGCGGCCTCTACGCACACCTCTACGAAGTTCAGACATCGCTCAGGCCCATGTAAATGCATAACCCAAAACGGTTCGTCGCCGATCATTATACTGATATTGAGCTATCCACTAAAAATGAAGAAAAAAAAAGGGGGTTGATTCAAAAGATTCAAGGAAATTAGAAGAAAATTAGGTTTTGAATTTGAAGGTCTTTACCGTCGGGGTTAGGGTTTGGCGTGGAGAGGAAAGACCATCCTATTTTTATCGACTTGCCAATGAAATTTGGGAATGAAAGTTCCCAGGTCAATTTGGGACCCGCTGATGAATGGGTCAAAAGAGGCATGCACATCCTTGACGCCATGTCAGCATTTAATGTGGGACCCATTTTTTGGAAGTGGGTCATGCAGATAAAATGGACCGTGGCCTAAAATTTTCATCGCTATTCACATTTCATTAACTAAATCTAAAATGCTTTTCTTATCTTGATTAAAAAAAAAATGCTTTTCTTAGAAAAAAAGAAAAACACTTAACTAGTCTAAAAGGCAAAAGTGGCACATGTTATTATTTTATTAACTAATGGCTAGTAAATCACCTAGTTGGTACTGTATTGTATAAAATGATACCAAAATTTCATATTAGCACTTCAAGTCATAATTTTTAGGGTATTTTTCAACCTAATTATAACACCTCAGTTGACAACACATTGTTCAAGCTCCAAGTCATCCAAAATTGTCCAAATCAACAACCTAGTTATCAAGGAGAAACAACAATTATGCCCAACTCCTGTTTGTGCTTTAAACTCTTAATTTCTAAATTTGTACCCGAAATTTCAAAACACTTAACTCAGTCCTCTTTATCTATATGAATTCAACATGACTGGCGAGTGAGGAATGTTGAAGGTTAACCTATATATAGTAAGTTATAAATTGTATATTATTTATGATAATGTTAATTATGATGGTGAATTAAAAGTGAAAATGCCTCATCATACGAGCAATTTATTGTAGTGATAGTAAAGTGTGAAAAAAAATTTGGGAAATGCTTTGTTACTGAAATTTAAAAGCTACCTATCTTCATAATTTGTCTAGTTTGGAGTATGTTGCTAATTTTGAACATATAATGAACATATGTTGGAGTTTAGAGTCTGCTTCTATTTTCGAACATATAAAGAACACATTTTGGAGTTAAGAGTATGTTGTTAATTTTGAAACATTTTGAACATATAATAAACACATTTTGGAGTTAAGAGTATGTTGTTAATTTGAGAACATTTTAAACATATAATGAACACATTTTGGGAGTTTGGAGCCTACTAATATGTGTTTATTGTAGTAATTTAACTACTAAGTCAGTTTAGAGTATGTGTGATGTAATTTTGATTAATATTAAGCATAAACTAGTGTTAGGAGAGCAATACATTGTAGTTTGGATTAGTAATTGGTGGAGTAAAAGTGACAATAGCTCATTTTAGTTGGAAAATGAGTTGTAATGCTGCAAAATCCTATTGCAAACTCATTTAAGTTGTAAAATGAGTTTGTATTGCTGAAAAATGTAATAGTAAAAAGAAGTTGCAACTCACTTCAGTTGCTAAATGAGTTGTAATGATGCAAAATGCAACTTCTAAACCAAGTTACAACTCATTATAGATGCAAAATAAGTTGCATTTCACCTCAATTTAGCTGCAAAATTAAAGAGCTCAATACAGTAAACCATCCATGGAGTTCAGATTACTTGGTTGCACAATTAAAGAGGCTAATAAATTAAAGAGCTTATGTTATTGATTTGTTTATGCAGCTAATCTAGATTACTTTTTTGTACAATGACATCCATTAGACCATAATTAGAAGGCTATAAATGCTGGGTGGTAGATTTTTGCTTAACAAACAGCATGTCTAATTAGAAATTGATAGCATGACAAGAAAATTTTGATTAAGGACTAAAGAGCTAATATTTTTATAGAAACATTTAAAGAAGAGCTTGAATGATGAGTGCAAAATTTTGGAAAATGATATTGATGCACTTGAAATTACTTTATTTATTGATAAATCTAAGGTGATGCATGTATACGCTAAGAAAAGGAATGAGTTACATAAAAAGCAAAAGAGGGAGACTGTCATGGCGAATGAAGTAGTTGAAATGCAAACTGAATTACAAATCATGAATGAGGGACATAGTGATAATGAAGAGATTGATGATGAGAGAAATGATATGAAGAAGATAGTGATTTTATGAATTCAGACAACTCTTTATAAGATGATGTGATTTAGGATGATGATGATATCTTTAAACAACATGTTGACAATGACATAAAAAGGAATAGAAATTTTGAAGGTGATAGGGATTGTGAGAATGTTTTAGAATCAAAAGATGAGTTAGTTAATACACTTTATCCACCATCTGATGTTAATGATCATGCTCCTCAATTGATGAGGATACAAGGAAGTAAAGGTAGGACACATTTAATGAAAAGACTGATATATGCAATCCTAACTTCAAGGTTGGCATGTTGTTTACTTCATTTAGACAATTTAAAGATGTTATGAAGAGTTCATGTATAAGGACAAAGCATTAAGTTATCTTTGGCAATAATACAAACAAAAATGCAAAGAAAAATGTAGGTGGAAAGGCTGTGATTTCTACATTTAGGCATACCTATCACTGTTTGACAAAAATGTAGTGTAAATTAAGCATGCCAATTTCTATCACAATTATAGAAAAAAGAATTATAATAGGCATATGAATGTTAAGTGGATAGCTAAGCATTACCTTGACAGGTTTAAACAGGATCTGACTTGAGCAGTGAGTGGAATACAAGCAACTGCCAAAGAAGATTTTAAGATTGATGTATCAAGACTCAAGGCATGAAGGGCAAGGACTATTGTTATAAAGTTGATTGAAGATGATGAAAAACACCAACTTTCAAGGTTGCAAGACTATAAACTTGAAATATTAAGGAGCAACCCTAGGTCTATAATTGTGTTTGAATTAGATTGAGGGGTTTTCAAAAGTATGTATATGTGTTCAAATCATGTAGCTATTACTATCAATATATGGCACTTTTTTAAGAGGTATTTTGGTGGCCAACTATTAACAATAGTTGGAATATATGCTAATGATTGTATATATCCAGTTGTTTGAGCTGTAGTAAATAGAGAAAATTAAGAGAATTGGATGTGGTTTCTGGAATTGCTTACAGAGGACTTAAAGATTATCAACAGTCATCATTGGACATTCATGACTGATAGATAAAAAGTAAGTATTTTGATATATGTGATTTATTTATAGTTAGTTGAATTGCATGAGTTGATTCATATAATTTTAATTGTTGAATCAAGGATTCATTCCTGCATTTGAAGAACTTTTCCCATATGCTGAACATAAATTTTGTGTAAGACACATTTACACTAGTTTTAGGAAAAGTTTTCATAATTTAGTACTAAAATCACTAGTTTGGGGAGTTGCTCAAAGCTGCAATGCACAAAATTTTGAAAAGGTTATAGAAGTAATAAGTAAAGTGTTGGCCCTTATGCACTAAGAAAGGGGGATTGAAATGGTGACAAATTTGAACTTTTAAAAAAAGCTTACATAAATAAAAGATTAGAGAAAAAGTTGAAGAATAATGAACACAAAAGTTTTATAGTGGTTCGGGTATTAATCAATGCTACATCCACTCCATAATTTACCAATTGGGTATTTCACTAAATCACTAGTATTTTACAAGCTCACACTAAACTTAGTGTTTAGACTCACACCAAACTTACAAGTGTTTTCCAATGGCTCACACAAAACCTTACAAGTGCTTTTCTAAGGCTAACACTCAATCCTATACAAGAGTTTTCTAAGGCTCACTCTAAAACCCAAATAAGAGTTTTTTATACAAAGGCTCACTTTTAAACCTAAATCTCAGGTGTTTAAAGTTCACACCAAACTATGTATAAAGAAAAGAAGAGTTAAAGTTGTGAGAATTAACATTGAAAGAGTATTGCCACACATGAATGTTATTCTCTTGCATTCAAGTCCATTTGATGGAGTATTCATAGGCTACAACCACCAAAGATATGTTACATACAAAACTATATCTAAATCTCTAAAGTGTGCTAGGTAGATCTTGTATAAAATACTTATCAGACGGTACTTGCGGTCATGACTAAGTATTTACAATAACTATTTCCCACATTGCCCTGAATTTGTTTAATTCACGATAGAGAATCTTGTTTGTATCTAACGACTAGTCCATATGGCATACAACCATTTGTTCTCTAAGAAAAATAACTATTATGTCCCTTGAGCCAAAATGAAATTCGCAATTGTTGTTTTTTTTCTTTGGACACGATGGTTACTGTGAAATCTTTTGTTTGACATAGAGATGTTACTTCACTAAATTGCGGTCTTGACCAACATTTCATTCTCACTAAATTTGATCTTTTAACAGTTCTTCTGGGACACTTGGCATAGTTTGGTTGAAGACTTAATTCCTTTCCAGCAAATGCAAAAGTTGCGGTCGTGATAGTGAATGCGATATACATTGCGAAATCGTTTATTTCAACTTAGTTCAATTCTTCTGCAAGATGGAGATCACGATATCCTAATTCATGATTGCGAATTAGGATGCCACTTATAGTCTTGGAGACTTAAACTTCCATTCAACTTCTAATGCAAACCTATATAAAAATCTATAAAATCAACACTTAAAATTGACATTAAAACCTTTCAATCTATATTGTCGAGATCAAAAGAGAGCCTTGACTTAGGTTTGACCAACCTAGTCCAACATAAAGAATCAAAAGCTACACATGATTGCTTGAATAATGTATCTTCCACCGTTGGTCTAAATCACACTTCAAAACTAGTTCTGAGTGTGATATATTGTTGAATAATCTTTGTGAGTGTTTTAATAACTTCATTATAAATGTTAAAACTAAAAGGGTAATAACCATGAATAAGCTTATAAGGACTAAGCTAATAAAGAGAATTCAATAAAAAAAAAAGATGCCATAAACAGAGTAAGAAGTGTTTATTATACAAGTTATACAAAATACTTGATAAGTTAAAGGAGTGTAATTAAAGGTACACTACTGTGTGTTTTTGGGGTGATATATATTAGGTTGTTGGAGCTAGAGGGCAATTTATGATTGACACTAAACAAAGGACATGTACATGTAGGAGGTAAAACTTGACTGACAGTTCATGTGGGCATGTTGTGAGTGTTATTTGGTATAATAATGATAATCCTATGAACTACTTAAATGATTGTTATAAAGTGTCAATCTTCTTAGAATGTTATAGTAATTTAATCAATCCCATAACATCAAATGAATTTTGGCCTAAAGCAATAGCCTTACCTATTACACTATCATTACTTGTTGAGAGAAAAACAAAAAGAGGGAGGATACCAACTAAGAGAAAATTGTAAGAAGAGGGGATAAAAGCTTTAATGAAAAAGTGTATAATGGTAAGAAAGGGATTGTCATGTCATGTTCAATATGTGGCAGCTGTGTGCACATTAAAAAATTCCACAAAAACCAACCTATGCAAAATAAAAGGAAAAAGTTACCTACAAATTAATCCATTTCATTGTATATTTGTTTTATTAACTAATTTTTAGTATTAAAATAAACTAGACTATATATTTTGTTTATCTAAGTGAAAAAGAAGCTCTCACTCAAACTG
The DNA here is from genome assembly GCA_949677035.1 of Omphalea diandra. Classification (NCBI taxonomy): domain Eukaryota; kingdom Viridiplantae; phylum Streptophyta; class Magnoliopsida; order Malpighiales; family Euphorbiaceae; genus Omphalea; species Omphalea diandra. The sequence goes on from CATIWR010248574.1 coordinate 30,921, forward strand.
AAGCACCTATTGCAAGAACTGAGGATGTTGAACCTAATGCTATTTTGTGGAATAATGAAATTGATAGTAGATCTTCTAAGGTTGACATAATTATAAAGGATGAAATAATAAGGATTAATGTAACATTTAAAGGACTCTCTCTAATTATACCTCATTCAAAGATCATTATCCATTCTTCTAAATATTTTTATATATTATGCAGGTTTCATAATTTACTTACCAATTGTGAATATGTAATGATAGTTAAATAATCTAACTACAAAGGCAATTGCATAGAGTATAAATAATGATCCATTTAATATCATTGGCATGGATAAACTTATCATGAACTGTAAAACTAAACATGAACCTTATATTGTCAGCTAATATCTAGACAAAATAGAAATAATAAAAGCATATATGAGTTGCTTAATGAGCTTCCAAAATTGGGCAATTAAATGAAGAAATCTTCCTAGCAAAAGACTCAAAAGCCTTCTGATATTATTAGATATGAAAAGAAGTAATACAAAAGCCAAGAAAATCCTTTGTAGTTACTGAATATGTCAATGAATAATAAAAGAAGACACAATAGCCTAATGAAGTTGATAGAGTTATTACACACCATGTGAAGAAGACTACCATTTCAACTAGGAAACAAGCACCAAACAAGCCTAGATAAAAGGAAAGAAAAGAGGAAGGAACCAACTTCAAAGAAGAAACTTAGTTGCTTATAAGGCAAATAGGTAGCACTGATATTTAGTTTTAAACCTAATAAGTTAGGCATTCATCATGTGGTTATTGATATCTTTATTTATTATTAAATGCTTTGTATTAGGGGACCATATTATAGTTGGATTTGGCATTATAGATTGAGTGCATGATTCCTCTTATAATTTTTTGGTTCTTTTGCTATAGAGGAATCTAACACTCAACCTTTTTTTTTTAAAGAATAGAATATTTTGAATGAAACATACTTTTGAATATTAATTGTTTGTATTTTAGCTGTTGTAATATACATTTACACTTTTTGGCTTCTTTTATAGTTAGTTGTTGTATCTTGCATACTATCAAAGCTGTTAGAAATTAGCTTTCAAACATAAAAGAAATTCTTTATTTTCACTATATCTAATTGCTTTCAACAAATTTAATCTATCATTATAGCTAAAATTGGCTTGCAAACATGAAAGAAATATCCCAAATTTAATATGTCATTACTTAATAAAAAAATATAACAACTACAGAGGATTTTCTTAGCTTAATATATTGTTAATCTTAATAAAAAAAATCCATTAACACATCAAACATCTAAAATAGTACACTTATAATCAATAGTTAGTAACTTCATTATAAATAAAAACTCACCCAACATCCTTGAGTATGGATAGAAAACTTAATTTCAATTATAATCCAAATGACTCACAATACAACCTAACTACGATATAGTTTGAAATCTTAATGTCAAATTATATCCAAAAGCATTTCTATAATATATTATATCCTAAAATACATAACCTAACCATGATACAACTTCTAGAATAATAAGCTAACTACTATAAAAATTCCAAACTTGTAGAAGGACATTATGCCCTTCATGGATGCCATTTACTTCCTTGTTTTCTTCACCTTAGATTCTATCATGGTCATTTGACTCTTCAACTCTTTATGTTTTTTATTTCAGCATTTTGAGATTCAAACCCCTTTAAATTGGAATTGAAGTCCTTAATGTAAACATTTCAAATTTCATGGTTGCACTTAAATGAGTGGAATCTTGCTTGCGACTCCTTACCTTTTATTAATCAACAGGGGATCGAGAGCATGGAGGGTCGTACGTTGGTAATAACCCTTAGTCATAAAATGCAATTTGGTTTAAAAGGGGAACCTTGAGTCCTTACATAACATAAAAGCCCCTTTTCAAAATAGTGGTCAATGGGGAACTAAGGCGGGACAATATATTGGTACCATCCCTAAGTGAAATGTAGAGTCGCCATTTGACTTTACTCAGGACAAGAATCTGGGTAAGGACAAATTCTGAGCCTACCTAAGTTAGTTAGAAGGCCCAATCTATCTTTACCCAATTAGAGATCAAGTTTGGGAGTTGGGTATGACTTGGAGAAGAGGTTAGGCACCCCCAAGTCACCCATATATAAGGATCGGGCCTTCGAGCAAGCAATAGTTCATTTTTGTATTTTTCTTTTATTAATCAATTTCTCATTTATCCATCTAGGCACATCTATCTAAATAAGCAATCAACCATAACAATATAATATGCAATGCATGAATGATATGCAAAATGTAAGAAAATAGTAAATAATATATACAAGGCAGGAATGAGGGATACATATCCAAATGGTAGGATTATCATGCAATGAACTTAAATAGATAAAAAAAAAAATGCATTGTCACCCATTTATCCATATTCAAACATCAAAGAGGGAGTAGGGGTCATGCATTCATGACAAATGGATTATCATGCATATCCATGCATCCATTCATTCATATCATGCATGATTAATTAGGGATGGGGTTATGCATCATGACAAAAGGGATAAGCATGCATTATCATTCATTCATCACATTCAAACATCAAAGTCATGCATCATGGCAAATAGGTCTCATACATTCATCATTCACACATCATATCATCCATACTTAAACATGAAATAGGGATGGGGGTCATGGATCATGATATTGCAGAGATATGCATCCATCCATCATTCATGATCACCTAGGGTGACCATTGAGACCAACTTGTGGTCTTCCTCCAACACTACACCTACACCCAAAAAAAGAGCAAGCTAGTACATGAACAAATATAAATGAATCAAATGAACTTAAAGCACAAGAAATGAATACAACACATATCCATCTCTCTAATGCAAAAGGTGCTTAGATATGTATCTAAGTCCATAGTATCACATTTCCACATAACCATCCAACAAATAAACAAAATAGAAATGCATAAATCATGAATATAAAAAAGAAGAGAACTTGCAATGCAAGGCATTTTGAGGATGCAGAATGGCTTAAGGAAAAAACTCACCATAAGAGGGATCTTAGGATTAATGAATCCTTACCCTATATAACTCTAAAAGAGCATAGCATCCATAACACTACTAACCATAAAAGGAGGGTTAGAATGCAAATAGAAAGGGGAATCTATAACTAAAATACTATTCACATGTTTCTTAACACAAATAAAATAATAAAAAAAGGACTCTTAAGGTCATTGTAATCTCAAATTCCTTATTTAGTCACTGCCCTAAAGTGATTAACAATGGAACTGAAATCATCATTGGATCCATATTAGAGAGCATGAATATTAAGATAGCAAAAACTATGAAAACCCTTCCAAGGCCTATCAAAACTTTATTTTTAAAGTGAATAAGGGGTCTTTGGTTATCTAGGCTTACCCTATTCTACCACTGGAGTGATAAAAAAAATGTAAAAAAATACCTTAGATAATAAAAATTCAGATGAGGAGAAGAGAGGTTTCATAAAACTTTGCCCAAAAAATCAATGTCGTGCAATCCAGAATGGTAGGTTGAACAACCTATATAAAGGTTGTACAATCCTCAAATCTTAGTTTTTTAAAAAGAAAAAAGATGAAAAAAGGAAAGAAGAAAAGGGATAATAGGGGTCTTAGATACATTTGTATGTTTGAATGCCCTTAGAGGTTCACAAGGTGTTCCATATCCTCCAAAATGCTAAAGGAACTGCTCAAAAGGTGAAGAGAAAAACCTAGTTCTACCTTGGAATGAATTGGGTGAGTTAAGGTTTTAGGGTTTTCTTTATGCTAAGTGTGAGTTGAGAAGCAATTTTGGCAAAGTAACCTTAGGGTTTTCAAGCCTTCCCTCCTTCTTCAAATAAGAGGATATTTATAAGTGTGGGATGAGTGCACAGGACCAAAAATGGTTTTAGTTGCACCATGATATGTCCAATAATAAAGAAGGAGATGAATCTCTTAAAATTAGGGTTTGCACATAGATTGTATAGCTAGGCATGGGCTATACATCCATCTATCAAGGTTGTACTACCCTGGGGTTTATGGGAGGGGATCAGTTCCAAAACGTTCTCAAAGCTAAGGTCTTTGAGTGTGCTGTACAACCTTAATTTATAAGCTTGGTCTTGGGTTTGGTCTGAGGCTTAGTCTTGCGTTTCTCCAAGGTATCTTAGGGCCTTTCATCTCTTTCTTTGATAGTTCCCTTTGCATTCTGGGAACATATTTAGTGATTTTCATCATCAAGCTTTACATTTAAGGTTTCAAAATTTGATGCTTACACTGAGCTCTCGCAATAAAATAATAGTTCTCTCATTGACCCATTCATCATGCCATTTGAACAAGTCACAATGCATGATTCCTTACATTATTAGAGAACCCAATAAAACCCCTTATTCACCCAATGAAAATATTTTCATTACACTAACATAACACATACAATTGTAGAATAATGACATTTATCATAATGTCAACATAATGTAAACATATGGAAATAGAAATAAAGCTAAGCTAACTTTTTTTAGTGTTAGGTATTGATTACAGTAGTCCACATTCTATAAATTGCCAACTATTTTCAAACAAACAAACAATCTAAAATGCAACTCATGTGTGTGACATATATTCACATATATATATATATATATATATATATATATATATATATATATATATATAAACAAATGAAAGAAACAACAAAAGAAATCATGTTTTGTTTCCAAACTAAAGCCTTGCTCAAATGCATCCTAAAGAAATAAAAGCATTAAATGATCTGCTTACCTAATATGAGCATCTTTTAAATTTTTGCCTAGGATTTTTAGCAGTTCGTGAAACATTTAATTTTGCAGGTCTTCTAGAGTAAGAATCCAAAAGCTCCTCATTAAGGCCATATTCATTAATATTCATAACAACACTTCTTTCTTCAATGATTTCATTTTCCATCACTTGATAAGTAAGAGATAACAATAACCAAGATACCATATCAAGCAGCAAGTGATAATGTAGACCATGCAAGAGGTTCTTTTTAAAATAAAGAGTAGCTCTAGCATTAAGAGAAAGTAGCCAACTTGAGAGTAGCAATAATAACAACTTCCTTTGGAGCTATGGGAACAATAAGATAAGGTACTTTTCTTCAGGGCAATCACATCAAGTTTAGGGCAACTTTTTTAAATTAAGGTATAAAATTTGAGAGAGTTGGGCAAATTTGGTTTTGGCCATTGATGACTAGGTTATTAACTTGGACAATTTTGGTTAACTTATAGTTTAGATGGTGTGTTATCAACAATGTGTCACAACTAGGCCAAAAAATGGCATGAAAACCATGACCTAAAATGCTAATAGATAGTTTTGGTATCATTTTAATACACTTAGGACTAATGGTACCAAGTGGATACAATGCTCTTAGTTACCAACTAAGCTATTTACCCAACTAATGACTCATTTAGGGCTTGGCACTTAAGATTAATGACACCAAGTGGATATAATGCAAATAATTACCAATTATGCAATTTACCCAACTAATGGCTCATTTAGGGTGTTAAAGTGCTTTTCAGGTTCAATTAAGTTAAAATTAATTTTTATTAATTAACAATATAATTATTATTCCTTAAAAAATAATAGAATAAATTTTTTGACTCATATTAAGATAATTTTTTTAATTAAAGTCAAGAGAGTGCACTACACTATTTGTTAAAAGAGAGTGAGTGCAAACTAAAATAAAAAATAAATAAAAAGTCCATTCAATCTCCACAAGCACCACTGACATCATCCTCGCTCTAACTGTTACTTAGAACTACCATTATTTCCATCCTAACCACACTTCAGTAGGTCCAATTATTAGCAATGTACTTACTCATGTCTTTATTTTAGGCGTAAGGTGATTTGAGCACAAATTTCATCTATTTCTTATCCAACCTATAAATTGAATCAAATAAATATGAAAAAAACAAAAGAAATAGAAAACAATAGTGAAGGAGAAAAATTTAAAAAGAAGTATACCAAAGGTTGAATATGGGATAAATTGCACTAATGATAATTGAACTTTGATCATAATTTCATTATGGTCACAACTTTTAAAATTTATATAATTTGGTCATTTAATTATTATAAATTTTCTATTAAAATCTAATGATTTTTTTTATTATTAATAAAGCACCATGCTAATGACCTAGCAATATGATTGGCCACCCATATCATTATTACCTTCAAATCACTCTCATATGATTTTTTTTTTTTTTTGCTAATATTGAGTTGATATAAGATTCACTTTCACCTATATGAATATAATTATGAGAGAAAATATGATATAAGAGTGATTCGTGGTTTGTAGATGATGTAAGTTTACAATATGAGTTCTTATCATTAGGTTGGTGTTTCATTATTCAAAAATTAGATAATTAGACTTCAATCAAATATTTATAATAGTTAAATGATCAAATTGTATAAATTTTAAAAATGATCATCATAATAGAATTATGACTAAAATTGGATGACCATTAACGTTACTTTCTCATTAAATGTGAATATATCATACTCTCTTTCAACAATGGGCATGTTCATGCTTTTTATTAGACTAGGTTGGTCAAACCTAAGTCAAAACTCTCTTTTAATTTGGACAATGAAGATTGACATGTTCTAACATCATTTTCAAGTGTTAAATTTACAGATTTTCAAATAGGTTTGCATTAGAAGTTGAATGGGAGTCTAAGTCTCAAAAATTGTAAAATGCGTCCTAATTTATGATCAAGAACTCATAATTTATGATTACTGTCTTGTAAAAAGAATGAATGAAGTTGGAATAAATGATTTCGCTGAGGAAATCACAACTACTATCTTGCTAAGAAAGTGATGAAGTTAAAATAAAAGATTTTATGGTGGAAGTCGCGTCCATCTTCGTGACTGCGACTTTTGCATTTGCTTAAAGGGAATCAATTCCTCAATCAGACTATGCCAAATGTCCAGAAGAGCCATTAATAGATCAAAATTCATAAGAGGAAAACATTGGTTGAGACCGCGATTTGGCAAAACGCCATCTCATTGTTAAATAGAAGAATTTGTGGTGACCATCACATCCAAGAGAAAATTAAATAGTGACTGTGATTTTAGACGGACTCAAAGAACATAACAATTATTTTTCTTCAAAGACCAATGGTGGTGTGACACGTGGACTAGCCTTAGATGCAAACGAGATTCTCTATCATGAATTTGACAATTTTAGTGCAAGAGGAAAAATTACAATTGCGAATGGCTAGTCATAACTAGAAACTCAGTTCGACAGACATTTAACATAAGATTTGCCCAACATAACTTGAAGATTTAGACATAGTTTATTTGTAACATCTTTTTGGTGGTTGTTGCCTATAAATACTCCACCAAATGGACTTGAATGCAAGAAAATATCATTCAATATAGTAAAGCTCTTGCAATTTTGTTTCTCAACTTTTGTACATTCAATTCTTATATGTGAGTTTATTATTGTTTGGTGTAAGTATTAAACACCAATGGTTGTGGGTTTGAGAGTTAGCCTAGTTGTAAAACTCTTGCATAGGTTAAGTGTGAGTCTTTGCGAAAACACCTGTGAGGTTGTGTGTGAACCTTGAAACACAAGTTGTAAAGTTGCGTGTAAGCCTTAAAACACTGTGTAAAAGTTGGGTGTGAGCTTGGAAAATACCATTTGGTGATCATGGAAATCCCAATTAGAAGAATTGAGGACTGGATGTAAAGTTTGTTTGTACTTGAACCACTATAAAATAAAGACAACCTAATATCTAAATCTTATTTATCTCCACCTCTTTTTTTAATCATTAAAAAAAGCTTCATGTTTAATTGTTTTTAGGTTTTTTTCTTAAGGTATTGGATGAGAGTTTTTTTAGGATGGAAAGAAAAATTAAAGAGAGCAATGGAAAGGCATGGAATGGAATGTATATGAGATTAATTAACTTACTTTGAGAGTTTTTTTCAAAGGAGTTTAATTGATGTAAATTGCTTAAAATCTTTTCATTTCACTCTTTAACTTTGGATTTTAAAGTTAAGAAAAATGAATATTTAGAAGTAAATAAATGTAAAGTATTAACCTCTACTCTCATTTACATCATTAAAAAAAAAACTCATAAATGAGGTTAACTCATAATCTCTATTTACATTCCACTCTTTAATTCCGTCTAACCTAGTCCCATCCAAGGTGTAAAGAAAAGTATACCATCTTATTATGTCTCATATCTCATAAACTTAGATGCTAGGGGTTCTGCTCTATGTAGTGATACTTGCAGTGCTATAAATAAATCTGCTATTTTCGATAAACAAGAATGAGACATTCATTTAAAGAGCTTTACTCAGGTGGATGTAGCTCAACTTTACCATAATATACTTGGTTGAACATCTCTCATTCATTTATCCCTTTCTATTTTTCCATAAGTGAAGGATAGGAATGGATAATAGGGAGAGTGGAAAATGGGAAATAGATGGTTAACTATTTTTAAAATTTTTAATTTTGTTTTTTAGTGTTCGATCGTGTATCTTTCATGTGCATTAGATAATCTAAATTTGTCCTAATATGAGCTAAAAAATAACAATTGTATCCTTAATTAACAAAAAATTTAATATTGCCTTATTTGATCTAAAAAAAAAAAGAAAATCAATCCCTAAAATAAGCCATTAGGATGTCTTTATATTATTAAGGATTTACCATGCTTTAATTTATAGCTTGCGTTATCTAGTTAGGGTCACTCTATTGTTATATTTTGGGTATTGTATGAACTTGATGGAGGTAGTGAGTAATCGATAGTGGATTCATTAGCCTAGGATAATTAGGAATATCCTACTTGTACTTGATTAATATTGACACCTAAATCCTTGCATAATGTGTGATGGATGAATAAAAATGATTTTTTTATTGCATCATCAAAAGTCAATGATTAATTAAGAATTAATAAAGATCAAACTATGTAAGTTGAAGGGTTAGATCAAGCCGCCTTAATCATTCTTAATAATTATGTGGTCATGACATGTAGCTAGAGTGTCAGTTATGATGTTCAAAAAGAGTTAATTTGTTAAACAAACTAATGATGAATTAAATTACATTTAATTCGTCCCATTCTAAACTTATGGATTTAAAATTAAATCTCATATTTACGTTAACATATTAGGAAACCTAATGGGTTACATACAATAAAGCTTAATGAGATATTAAAATGAGATCAAGTAAGTGTTTACTCAACTGAAGATGTTTCTTACAATTATTTATGACTTAATTATAAGTTTTAAGTAGGTTTAAAGGGATCTAAATTAGACTTAGGCCTTAAGGGGCTTAAATAGGCCTATACCATAATATAATTATGTTAATAAGCTTACTATATGTAAAAAAGCTAATGTAGGCTAGCCAAAAGGATGAGCAAGAAAGGAAAAACATTCTAAAAGAGTGAAAGAAAAAGCAAATAGTAAAAGCCATACACATAAGGAATTTTCTTTTAGGTGTATTAGATCTAAATATATGAGTTTTATTATCTTTATCATCCTCCATTCTCTCTCTCTCTCTCTCTTAAAAGTGTTCAAGAGATTTCAGGACAAGCTTATGTAGATCACCAATAGAGGTCACCTGTAAGAGTTATAGGTGACTATTATTTGCCATAATCTAACTGTATAGAAAAAAGGTTTGCTATTAGTGGAATCACAAGACTATTAAAGTGTTTGCTAAACTCTATACTTAGGATTAAAGTAGCCATGGGATGAGAATCATAAAAATTCTAAATTTTGCTTATGTTATGCATGTTAATATAGATTGATTAGATCTTAGGTTCTTATTAATGATATCAAAGCCTCCTTAATGCCGAACATAGTTATAATGTTTAAATGTTTAGTAATTTGATATTAATCAATTATATGCTAGATTTTTATGGTTCTAGATTAATTAAAAATATACCTAAATCATTTTTCATTTTGAAAATTGATGATCATAAGTACTATAATGAAACTAGTTTATATGAAATTATTTTATGCTTAATATATTGGATTTTCCTTTTATAGTTACATGTGTTGTTTTGGTTCCATGAGTTTTGATTCATGCTAACCGAAACCCTAATCTTGAAATTTAAGAATATGATTCTTGAATTTATACATTTTCTTTATCTTTTCCAAAGTTAGTTTATGAAACTAGTTGCATGACTTAGAATTATGAATTCTAAGATGCATGATGTAAACACTAAGTTTGTATTAGAGGATGATTAGGGATGCATGCCTAATGATGATAGGTTATTGAAGAGATGAACTCGAACATTTTGAAGGATTAAGGATTAGGCACCTTAAATTTTTCCTATGTTAAATATATAACTACACATTTGCCTAAATGATGGGAAGGCTTACATGGATTCATTTTTATCTTATAGATGTTTTGAAATATATGCAAAAAAAAATTCATTTATGCATTACAGATTAAAATAATCTCTCATCTTTTATGTAAGTCCTACCTACTCCTTACTCTCATTTTACCTATAATATGGGAAGCCTTTTCTTTAGCAGGCTCATTTTTCTTTAATAAGAGGAGAAAAGGAGCTGGAGAAAAATGAGTAGATTATTATCTTACCCACCACTATTCATCTTCTTCTACCTGCTACATGAAATAACCTTTTAAGCTGCAAGTGTATAGGTCAAAAGTAATAAAGTGAACTTGTGAGTACAAATGTCGTTTCGATGAGGATTGAGTTTAAGTACTAAGTATCTTGTGTCTTATATTATCTAGAGAATTAATAAAGGATAATAATTTAAATTACAAATAAGAAAAGTAATTAAACGCTACTAGTATGAGAGATAATCTATGGATGAGATTGGTTGGGGGTTCAAGTTCACTTGTTGATCTTCTAATGGTTTCCTAATCTTTGTATAATTGGTTCATACATCATATGCTACTATCAAGTCACTATGGTGATCAATTAATCCCTCTCGAGTAGAAATTGACATACAAAAGTATGTTAAGCTAAAGGTTCCTTAACTCAAAAGTTAGACATAATGTAATTGCCTCATAAAATAAGACTCCAAGGATAACAATGGTTTGCTAAGGTTTCTTAACTCAATAAGAAAATAAAGGAATTGCATAAAAAGACCCAATCTATGAAAAGTACCTCTCGATTGTTAATTTATGAAACTAAGATGATTAATGACCAGTTAATCGAGCATAAAACACTTAACAATTGCTAGCATAAATAATGAATGAAACTAAAAAGACTTAGATTAAGAAAACCATAATAAATCAAATAAGATCCATTTACAACCTTAGCCTAAAAAAATTTGGTTCATAATGTTGAAGAAATAACAAAACAATCAAATTAGCTCCAAGAGTAACATTGAACTTCTTTTTGATTCTCTTGATTGCTTGTATCTTTCTCTCTCTCTAACTTCTTTGTGAAAACCTTGTTGATCATTGCTCTCTTTTTAGGTTAATCCCTCTTGCCCTAGTTTTGGCTCAATTTCCTCCTTAAATAATGCTCAAACCACCATCTCAAAAGAGGAAGCTTGTGGTCTTTAAGAAGGAAGAAAATACATAAAATATACAACTTAGGGTTCTATCATTAATATGGAGCACAACTATGTAATATTGTGACACGGTTGTATGCTTCTACGATTGCTCTTGCCGTCTAACTATTTAGGATGCATGATCATGCTTTGAGGCTATGCATTTGGGTTCATTTCTGCCTTCCTCGAGCTATTAAGGAGCACAACCATGCTTTACTGCTTTATCTTTTAAGTCTTGTTTTTTCTCTACTTTAACATGCAAAACACTAATAAAAATAAATAAGTTCCATTGATAGAAAAAATTAAGTGGTAATGCATGAATTTTTAGAGAATTTAACTACAAAAACATAATGAAAATAATGTTTAAAAATTCCCCCAAACTTGAACTATTGCTTGTTCTTAAGCAATCATCCTCTTCAATAATGCATAGTTCAATAACTCATATGATTATAATTGAATTTTAAGGTTTTAAAGAGAAAGTTTAGCTTAACTATAACAACGATTTTCCTTAACCAAGGAACATCACTTATGATAATAAAAAGTTTAAATCTAACCATATCCAATTCATAAATAATCAAACATAGTTGGGAGTGTGTATGTGTATGTGTGTCTTGGCACCATAGTTCATTCACTATTTCAATCTTGTTTCATATTCACATCAAGCAAGAATCTTCCTTGATTCTTAGGCATCACGTATGACCATAAACAAAACTAAATCACCCTTTTCCACTAATGTAGAACCTAGCAATCTCAAAGATCATGAGGTTTTTAATAGTTTGTAATGTAAAGCAAAGGTTAGGGATATCAAAGTGGTCAAGTTCAAAGTAAGAGAATATTTGCTAAGAATATAGTTATATAATGGTGTGAAGTATGATGGAAAAATTTGCATAACCCAATATCATTCTTTGTAAAACATCAATAGCTCCATTTTTGTTTATTCTTTAGTGGTTTGATCTTTCCTTTCTTTGCTTTTCTTTTATTTTGCTCCTTCTTTTTCCTTTTTTTTTTTTTTTATCTTCTCTTCTCATCATCTTTCTTTCCATTCATCCTCATTTCTTTTTTTTTGAATGATAAGAATGAATGATATACACGTGACCAAAATATTAAAATGCTAATTTGCCACCCTCAAACTTGAATTGATCCTTATGGTGTAAAATATAATAATAAATAAGCCATTTTTTTTTGGCTCATTCCTTAAATATGCATATAAATGACAACACACAACACGTCAATATATAAGCATATCCTAACTCAATCCTTTCGATAAGAGAGGTAAAAGATCAATTAGGTTATATGGTTATATTGAAGGTTAAGGTTTGAAGAAAGAAAAGGCTAATTATATTCACAAGTGAGTATATATTAAGGCTTAAAGGGGAGACAAGGGTTAAATGTGAATCAAGGTATGGATGGGGAATAATGGGGCAGACAAAGAATGCCTTAGTCATTTCCCCAAAATTGCCAAGTTCTAGGATTTTGCCTCAAAAGATAGTTTAGTAAGTTCTAGCATACGTGGAGGTTTCCTCTAGCCTAAAGTAGTATGATTGAAAAATCTCATAGAAAATATTCCTAATTTGCCAAGTGTTCATAATTTGTTCTATTGCGTCTCATCAAATTTTGAATAAAATATGATAGTAAACTCAAAATGTTATCACAATGGATATTATCTTAATTAATTCTAAATAATGATTATAAAGTTTCTTCATCTATTTTTCACTTTAAAACCTCAAACCAAAACTAATCATAAGATTTGCTAAAGTTCCATTAAGCTTAAGAGGAAATTACTTGATAAAAACAAAAATATTATCGAGTGTAGGCATAAATGCATTGAAAAAGTGGAGACTAAAGAATTTAAAAGAAATCCCCCTTAAACTTAAACATCATTGTGCCTAATGATCGAAAAGCAAAGAATAAGAAGTAAGGAGGAGAACTTCCCTTTTAAATGTTTGAGGGAGAAGACCACTAAAATTTTTCCTACTAAAACAAAGTGCAACGAGTTACAAAATAAGTATCGATAAAAAGTATAAGAAAATGAAGGTTTTGTTTGGTTATAATCATAAAAGAGCAAACACACAAAGACATGCACAAATGCCTCCATTGCAATGATAACATAAGGAACACAAAATTTGAGCATAATACTCTTCACAATAATTGCTTAAACTCAAAGAGAGTTTAAATGTCTAGAGTAATCCAAACATAGCGAAAAATAGGTTCACACAAATTTATATAAGTATATCAAATTCATAAAGGGAACATAATAAAAGAGATAAGATATGATGATCAATCCATCAATAGTAAAGGTGGATGGAAATCAATATGTTCGAAATGAGCTTGGATGCACCCATTAACATCTTTAATCTTATTGTATAATATCACAAATTATTATCACACACCCTTTTCAAAATAGCTTGATAATGATCCATGTTCTCCAAACTTGATTCCATTCATATTAAAGTCTCCTCAAATTGTCCTATAAAAGGTGAAGGTTGAGTATGAATGGGTGTTTTCCCTTAGACATATCTTATAGTCTAACACCCTCTTCATCACTTCTATCTACTTGAGCATCACAAATGAGAACATTCTTATCACCCTCCTTCTTAACAATCCTAACACACATCATGTTCTCATATGACAAACACTAATTACTTTTTGCCTTGGTGAGATGAGAAGTGGAGGTAGGGTCATGGGTGCATACATAGTGTGCAAGAATGGTCATAAACCCATCAAAATAGATGCCCATGATATCTCTCTTAGCCACTTTCCCATATGATGGATAATCCACTAGGTTGTGTTTATAGTGTGATTAAACTTTATACACCATAAAAATAATAATTCAATATGATTTACAACATCGCTGCTCTCCCCTTTATTTGTTACTTATGATGACAACAAATGATGCATATATTTTAAAGAAGGTTCCTTAATTTTTGAACTTTCTTAACCCATGCTTCATAACAGAATGTACCACCCAAGGAAGCCCAAACCTTTTGATTATCAAAATTCTTAAGAAAATCAACATACCCATTATTGTTAAGTTAAAAAGTCTTTACAATTTTGACTAAAGAAAGGGTATATAGCCTATTATGCAATTGGAATGTAATAGTTCTAAAAGGAGAAAGTCCACTCAATTTCCTAGATTCAATATGTAAACTAGTAAGAAACTCTAGAGTTAACTCCCTACAAGAAAAAGTATGAAGCTTAATAAATTTTTCCTATTGAAGTACCCTAATATGTTCTTAAACTTCGTCAAACAATCCCATATTGGCTAAATAACTTATATCTATGAATTTTATGAGGAAAATAAGATGCCTGGAGAGAGTGCATGCCTTTGTTCATGCTTATTTATCTCAAAGATTAGGGTAGCATTGAGGGTAGGATTGGAGCTTGAGGAACTAGATTTTCTCTTAACGATGGTCTTCAACCTCTTAGACATGATGGAAGTTGAGATTAAACGTTGAGGGATGGCTTTGATGGGAAAAAGGCTAATTTAGGGGAAAAGATAGAGGGGGTGCACAATTGTGTTGAGGGTTTAGGAGAGAAAAGTGAGAAAAAGATAAAAGGTGCAAAGCTTAAAATGAGGTTTTTAAAAATTGTATGATTGTGTCATGTGGTCATGCGATCTAGGTAGGTTTCTGGCTTGAGGGAGTGATAAGGGTGTATGACCATGTCATGTAACTATCCATCTTAGGAAACTTTTGGATTAAAGGTGTAAAAAAGGCATGGTCGTGTCTTTTTAGGGTCAAAGCTGTGCCCAGGCATGCACAATCATGTTGTGATGCCATATGATTTCAATTACTGCTGCCCAAATGCTTTCTTTTGATAAATGGTCATATGATCTTTTAAAGGACTATGTCGTAAGGATTGATCATCCGAATGGCCTTAGGCTTACCCCTTATGATCATACACTCATCTAAATCTTTTTTTATCACAAAAATTAAAGCAAAAACACACAAGAAACATGCCATATTCATACAAAACTCAAAGACACAAGATGATAACACAAGAAGTAATATAAAAAGCAATAAAGGTTATGAAAGAAAACTCCCTCAAACTTATTTGAAGTTTGACATATTCAGCTCCTTGAGCTTAATTCCTATAAACAAAGGAGAATATTAAAAGAAAGATGAGCATAAATGAATAAAAATGCATAAAAAAAATAAGGATAAGATGTGGGAGATAATCTTAAGAACATACTAGTCTAAGGACTTTAGCTTGACATTGTGCCTGACTTTTATGTGGAAGCATGTATGAGATTGAAAGTCTCCCTTCTTTATGTTGTCTCTCCTTCATAATATGGCTTTAAGCGACGTCTATGGACTTCAAAAATTTTGCACTTATAGCTTTCAATCTCAATGGCACCAAAGGGATAGACCTTGCTTATGACAAATGGTCCTCACCATTTAGACATGAATTTGCCTAAAAAGAATCGCAATCTTGAGTTAAAGAGTAACATTTTTTGTTCTTCTTAGAATTATTTTTTCAAAATGTGATTATCGTCCCACCATTTGGCTTTTTCCTTGTAGATCTAACTATTCTCATATGCTTAAAGACGTAAGAATTCAAGTTCATTAAGTTGAAGTTTCCTTTTTTCATTAGCAAGATGAAAATCGAAGTTTAGGAATTTCATTGCCCAATAAGCTTTATGCTCTAATTCAACCGATAAGTGACAAGCTTTCTAAACACTAAGTGATAATGAGTGGTGCTAATAGGCATCTTGTAAGCAGTTCTGTATACCCAAAGTGCATCAAAAAGCTTTGAAGACCCATCCTGACTTTAAGAGTTAATCATCTTCTCTATAATATGCTTGGTCACTTTATTAGATACCTTTACTTGGCCACTTGTTTGAGAATGGTAGTACATTGCAATCTTATAGGTTACCCCATACTTCTTTAGCAAGGACTCAAATTGCTAATTGCAAAAATATGACCCTTCACACTAATAATTGCATGTGGGGCTCTAAAAGTTATAAAGATATGTTTCTTTAAGAACTGGATTACCACTTGAGCATCGTTAGATGAGGTGTCTATGGCTTCAACCCATTTGGAGATATAATCAACCGCCAATAAGATGTATTGGTTCATATAGGACATTGGAAAAGGTCTCATAAAGATAATTCCTAAACATCAAAAAGCTATACTTCAATCATGGAGTTTAAGGGCATCTGATTCCTCTTAGAGATGTTGCATGTTCTTTGATACCTATCACGTAACTTGATAAGAGCAAAAGAATCAGTAAATAATAGGGCCTAAAAGAATCCACTTTACAATATACCTTAGCCATGATTTTGGATAGACTAAAGTGTTCTCTAAATTTTCGGTTATGCAATAGAGTAGGATATCTTTCATCTCTTCCTTTAATACACATCTTTTTATGATTCCATCGACATATTATTTAAACAAATAAGGTTCTTCTTAAAATAGAATTTAATATCATACAAAAACTTTCTCTTTTGATGGGAATTAAAATCATAAGGAATAATGTTGCTTCCTAAATAGTTTATAAAGTCAGCGTCCCATGGAGTTTATGAAGCTTTTAGAAGGAAAAGTTACTCATCCAAGAAGGTCTCATTAATAGTAATACTTATCTCTTCCTCTTTTATATGCTCTAAATGAGAGAAATGATCAATAACCAAGTTTTTCAAGTCTTTTTTGTCCTTAATTTCTAAATTGAACTCTTAAACCAAGATAATCCATCTTATGAGCCTTGATTTTGCATCCTTTTTGGTTAACAAGTAATGAATAACTACATGGTCAATGTAAATAATTACTTTAAAACCAAGTAAATAAGATTTAAATTTATCAAAAGCAAACACAATGGCTAAAAGTTTTTTTTTCGTAGTGACATAGTGAATTTGGGCATTAATGAGGGTTTGGCTTGCATAGTATATGAAATGGAGCCTCTTATTCTTTCGTTGTCTTAAAATAACTCCAACAATATAGTCACTAGCATTACACATCAATTCAAATGGTAGGGAACAATCTAACTTTATCATCATAGGTGTAGAAGTGAGTTCCTTTTTCAACTTATTAAAAGCATCAAACAATCATTAGTAATATCAAAAGCAATGTCTTTAGCCAAAAGATCACAAAAGGATTCAGAAATCTTGGAAAAATCGTTGATGAAATGTCGATAACACCCTATATGTCCTTAAAAACTCCTAATGCCCTTCACATATGTTGGAGGAGCTAGTTTTTCTATGACTTCGATCTTTGCTCAATCCATTTCAATGTCTTTAGATGAGATTTTATGCCTTAGTATAATAACATCTTGATCTATGAAATGACACTTTTCCTAATTAAGCATAAGATTAATTTATTTGCATCTTTCTAAGGCCTTATCAAGGTCAGGCAAATAAATATCAAAAGAATCACCAAAAATAGAAAAATCATCCATGAATATCTCAATTGTTCTTTCTACCATTTCAGAGAATATAGTCATCATGCATCTTTGAAAGGTAGCTAGTGCAATACATAGCCCAAAAAGCATATGCTAATATGCAAAGGTACCATATAGGCATGTAAATGTCATTTTCTCTTGATCCTTTAGTGTTATTTGAATTTGACAATAGCTCGAATACCCATCTAGGAAGCAATAATACATGTGCCTTACAAGTCTTTTCAACATTTGGTCAATAAAAAGGAAAAGGAAAATGATCCTTATGAGTTGCTGCATTTGACTTCCTATAGTCGACATACACTCTCCACCCCTTCAAGGTCCTAGTAGGGATAAGCACATTATTTTCATTAGTCATAACCATTATCCCCCCTTTCTTAGGAACTACTTGAACTATAAGTATAACATCCTCATCCACATTCATTGGCATTATCACATGAATATATTCATTGCATAAATGATATGAAATCCCACATGAATGATCATTTAGATATGTGAATTGGATAAGCAAGGTAATGACACATGCACCATTGCATTTGGGACACTTGAACGTATATATAATATTTGTATAGTCGCATGACAAATTGTTTTATGTTGTGTGCATGTTAGAGCATCATAAATAATGGTGTTATAGAGCTAATTTTA